>LKNJ01003413.1:53864-87285 GCA_002120245.1 Maccullochella peelii
ACAGTATTATATGTTTGCATTGGCTCAGTTTTTACAAGAGTTTCAATGTGAACAGCTCTTAAGACAAAATTGTAATTTGTTCTAATTAGTTAATAGTTCTAATTTAAAACATATCCTCAAGTAAGTAATCCATAATGCATCAAGTTAATCACAATATCACGACCATTCATTGGACTTTAATTATGTGTTTTTTTGATAAGGCTATTATAACTTATAAGATTTATATAAGATATATATTTTTTAGGGGTTGTTTTTTGAACGCCCAGTCCTAGTAACTCGTCCCATGCTGTCAATCAATAACTTATTTCCCTCACAGCAGAGTCTGCAATGGTCATTTTCTCAAGGGATACACAAAGACACACAAAATGCATAACTCACAGATTCGTTAAATTAAACATCGTATCACTGTAACTAGATAATGTACTCTAGAGTCTGTGTTAACGCTACAGTAAATCCATACATACAAGGCAAAAGGATTATTGTTAAGTTTATATGTTCTGTATCTATCACAAAAGTTGTATTTTTATTCAAGACACCAAACTTGTCACTCACTTGTTTGTTTAATCATCAAAAATACAGTGTACTGTAATGCTGTAAACCACAGTTTACATTACACTACTTAACTGAAACTTTATATATTTTGACAATTAACACAAGGAAAATAAATATATTGTAGTGGTGTTGAAGTGATTAGCAGTTGTGTTTGCGAACACCTGTTGAATTGATTGAGTGACCTGTTAGTGATAAGAATTTGAACTCTGGTATTAAATTACTTTGTGCATTTCTACTATGAACATAAAGTAGGAAGAAGAAAAGTAAAATATGGAGCCGCAGATGGCTGGAAGATGCAGACAGTGTGTTGTTTGTTCTGCAGTGAAGTTCAGTTTTATATTACAGCAGTCTCAAGTCTACAGTTTTAGCCACAACATGTAAAATATTACTCCAGTAGAGTTATTGCTCTCAAATTGAAAGTACACACTCTTGACTAAAGATAGGAAAAAAGCCCCATATAGTATTATTACAACCTCATTACAGTGGGTAATTGGACCGTGGAACTACTCAAACTGCCGACCAAAACAGATCGTCCACAAACCAGATCGTTCAGATCATTCAGTTAATCAGGCGCTGTGACCCACCTCAAGCTGCACCTCAAACGTCAATCGATCTAGCAGAAATTCACCCCGATTCTAAGATTAGTCGGGGCGACCAATTTGGGGCTAAAGTCGGGCTTAATCAATACAGTGTCTGCCTGGCTTAAGTTGTGACAGTGCGACAATTAGCCAGCATGCACAATTTTCACATGCTTATGACCCTGAAGCTGAAGCAGCTAAATTATATTCAGCCATCATGAATTGTTTTATTCACACCTGTGCTTTTCCTGCTGTGACATGTCAAAATATCTTCTGTGAAAAAGGCCTATTAGCAAATTAGAGATTTTATTCTTTCAGACGAAACCCTAAAATCTCACTAAAAGTGTGCGTGGTCACAGCATGAGCACCAACACTTTCTATCCATTAAGCTTCACAGAACCATTTTTAATTGTAGAGTTTGCCGAATTAGATGTCCTACTTTGAGAGAGAAAAAAAAACACATAAGCATGACCTTTTTATTGTCAAGGTTTTTCTTTTCCACCTAAGAGATCTGCTGAATATGCAAACCTCCTCAGGTCTCCTCCCGTTACTTCCTGTTAAACGTGATGAATTGTAGTCTGGTGGGTGCAGCAACCCCTGTGATTTTATGTCCTTTGGGGTGTGCCAACTCAAATCCCTGATGTGCATCTGTGTCTGTATATGTGCTGTATTTGTGTTTATCTACAATACAGATGGTTATGTTTCCCAGCACACATTCCTGCCTTTTTACATGCTTATGTTTCTCTGTAGGCTCTATGTACATGTTTATCTGTATTTAACTTTGTGTCCCCCCCCCCCCTCTCTCTCTCACACTGTCCCAGGTGACGGGAGTGAGCGTGTCCCCTGGGAAGGACCAGCTGGTTGTGTTCCACACCAAGGACAGCAGGGACCTCGTGGTGTGCCTGCAGGGCATGGTGCCTGCCAATGAGAGCCGCATCGGGGAGCTAGTTGGCACCCTACTCAGCCACTTCAAGAGGTAAGCGGTGGGGGAAACAGTGGGCCACAAGTGGTGGTATAAGCTGAATTACTGATTTATCTACCTTGATATTTTCATCTGTTGAAATGTCCTAAAATGCTTAAAAAACATGGACTATAGTTTGCTGATTGAAATAACCTGTGGTTGACACCAAGGTGAAGTTAGAGGCCCCATATTTTTTTCTATGTACTGCGTAGTTTTACAACAGTAGAGAAAATTACTTTCAGTTAATAATCAGCATATTGCCCCACTTAAACCCAGTGCACTGTGAAGGTGAAATAACCTCCACAACTGAATTTCTAAAAATGCAAATCCAGTAGTACTGGCCCAGATGTGTGGTATTGACCGATGTGACCTGTGGCAGGAGGATTATGGAGCAAATAGAGTGCAGCTGTCCTAAGTTGAACCCTAATGTTCAATTAATCTGAGCTCAGAGCTCTCTTCAGGACACGATGTGTGAGGACTAGCATTAATTTTGTTTCCAACCTCCTAAGCAAAGAAAAACACAGATATAGATTAAGTTTAATCCCTGAATCCTGCAGTCGCTTCCACTTACCTTCCGATTCACTGAGGTTCACTTCAGGACTCTTCCTTTTCATATTATTACATATATCCAGTGTGTACCTTTATCACTTTAAGACACTGAAGAATAGGCACAGATAACAACCTACTGAATTCATTCATGTGCACATTTCTGTTCTGTTGATCAGTACATGGTAAAACTTGTGAATAGGCTATAGAAACGTGGATATGATGTAGTATCCCAGTATCTATTCCCTGAGCTTAATTTATTTCATTTTAGTTCACATGAAGTTAGTCTTACTGCAGTAGGTCTGCTTGTCTTCCCCACTTACCATCAGGAATATCAAGCACCCACCCACTTCCTTTAACACCAGACTGAACTCGAGTTGTCAATCAGTTTTCTAAGGACAGTTAAAATGACCCTCTACTTCAAGTAAAATATTATTCTCTTATGTAATAAAGTAAGATGCTGTCACATGCTATATAATTGTGTTGAATGACAATATTTAGCCAATGTTAACAAGCACTGTTTCCGTATCATCATTACAAGCATGATTTAGCTACACGTCAGCAGGAACCTCTTGACTCCTTGAATAGTTTTTTCTTCCAACAACCTTCCAAAAAGTAATTTGTGTGTTTTATAATAATGTGTTTTAATCCTAGGAGAGGTTGACTCTGTCACCTTAGCTAACAGTAGTGTAAATATACATATACAGATGCAAAAAAAGATGCTCATCTCCAAAATTGCATTCCATACACACTAATCTGAATGTCACAGAACATTGAAATGAAGGCATGGGGAAAAAGAAAACAAAATTCTAAAAATAAACATCCAGAGGCATATAAAAGCTATGGGCCTAGCTGATGTATTGCAGAGTACTGTAAGCCCTGCATTTGTCCTTCAGGGTCCTGTTTGTTGGCTGAAATAGCCTGTGGATGTCACAGAGTTTCAGATGGAGGCCACCTACCTTTCTTTTACTGCATTCAGAAACAGTTCTTGTACTGACTGGACCTTTTTGACTCATTGGATTGGATTTGTCATTAAATCCAGCTGTGCTGCTAAAAATATTCTGACGTTGGCATTTCCCCTCATTCCTGATTGGTCCTGTGGGCCATACATGACTGGGTGATTCTGACCAGCCCATTGTTAAGCTGCCGTTCCTCTATAATGGCTGCTAGATGCTCTGACTACAGTATGTTGAAGTGGCTGAAGAAATTCTCAACATCTTTTGAAATATAAAAGGAATATATTTATTTTTTGTTGTACACAAGATGTTATGGTCTTTATAGCTAATTTCAACTCTTCTAATGTGGATTGGTGGCCTTTAAAAATACAGTTTCAGTAACAAAACTAAAGAGTGTCCAGCCATGCTAGCGGCTCCATGAGGCTGTACTAGCATTTAGCTACTGCTGTAACTTGCTCACAATGACTATGTTAACATGCTGATGTTTAGCAGGTAATGTATACCCTGGTGACTTTAACCACATTCACCATCTAAGATTAGCGTGTTATCGTGCTAAAATTTGCACAAAAGTAGCACAAAACACAAAGTACAGGTGAAGCTGAGAATTTATGTTGTTTTGCAGGTATTTGGTCATAAAAAGGTCATTACTAGGTGAAAAGTCAGAATCAAAATCATTTTTACAATGCATTGTGAGAAGAACATGAATATCTGTACCAAATGTTGAGGCAATCCATCCAGTAGTTGTTTAGACATTTCATTCAGAACCACAATTGTCAACCTGCTGGTGGTGTTAGGAGTGTAGTCAGGGAATCACCACAGTCATTAGGATTCATCCTCTGGGGACCATGAACAAAATTTCATGGCAATCCAGCCAATAGTTGTTTAGTGATATTTCAGTCTGGTTAAAGACAGATTTGTTTGGGAGAATGTTTGTTTCTCCTCAGCTCTTCCAGTACTTGCCAAAATTAAGATTTTCTGGCTCCAGGAACACCACCCATAAAACCCAAACCCACACTTCAAAACATCCCTTCAAAAATGTAGAAGAGTAGAAAAAAATGTCAACACCAAAACTCTGTAGATGCAAAATTAAGCAATCAATCTTATAATAAAGCAAACTCACTAATTGAGCTGAGGAAGACTTCTGCCAAACCATTGCAGATCAAGGAGTAAAATTCAAGGAGTAATTTGTGTTCATGTTTGACCTTTTCAAATCATTTGATCACTCTATACTTCTGCTGCTGTGATTACTGTTTTGATAAAGCATGGCTTTCGATCACTGACATCGCTCATTTTACTGATTATTGAATTGACTCCTCCACAATACTCTGGTATGTATTGATTTGTGTGTTCATGTCCGTCTCTTTGTGTGTGTGTGTGTGTGTGTGTGTGTGTGTGTGTGTGTGTGTGTGTGTGTGTGTGTGAGAGAATTTGTGCATGCAGACAGATGTGCCAGCATCTGCTTATCTTGGTGTGTATGTGTGTGCAGCTTTGTCTGCGTGTAGGGGAGGTGTGCACTTGCTCGATCGTTGCCATTCTGTGATGGTATCTTGTTCCATTGTGGAGCCCATTTCTCTGTAGGTGTCGAGAGGCTGAGAAAGGCCTCCACTGGGCCTCATGTAATGACCCTCCATGTGCTTTGCATACTGACTCATCCATCACTGTAAAACAGAACAAAGGGCACACCGGCATGTGCTGTGTGTGTGTGTGTGTGTTTTTCTGACTGCATTAACGTGCATGTGTGTGTCTGCATGAGGAGGAATTCCTGAGAGGCAGGCTGCTCATGTTTGTGTATCCCTACTGTATGATCCTTTGCATGCAGTGTCCCGCCACTGCAGCTCCCAGTAGATATGGCTTTAACCTTTATCTCTCCTTCGACATGCTGCACAGTGCACAATATGCACAATAGCGAGGAGGGAGAAGGGCAGCTTACAGCAGCAACAAAGCAACACTTTATCCTCCTCAAAGTGACAGCGAGGCCAAAGCAGACTGACGCCGCCACTGGGAATAAACCCTCTTCTTGTCATAGCTGTGTCTGGATGCTTGAGTTTCCGTGAGGCGCAGTTTGGTTTTGACGGTTTCCAAATCTGCTTGGCATTAATCTGTTTTTTCATGTTATTATGAATTTTGATTTTTTTGAGATGGTGTCAGGGCTGGCATATTTCAGTTTTTCTTTTTTTTCTTTTTTTAAAGCAGAAACTTATCAATACCACACCAAGTTGCCTCAAACTGAAGTGATGCAGAGATTTCAGCAACGCAAACATAAGAAGATAACCCTCTTATCGGCCATGACGCACCAGTTGTCTGGAGAAATTCAGAAATACTTAATTCTTATTTAGCATAAAAAGGAGGGGGGATTAGATTCCCATGCCTTCAGCCTCCCTCCTCCCTTTCCCCCTCCATCTTTCCTTTTCCCCTCTCCCTCTTTCATGTCTTTTTTCTGCTTCCTATTTTTGACTATATCCCCTTTGTACTGATCTCAGTCTCTCATGAACCCCCTTGCGGCCCCCTCCACTTCCTCATCTCTCTCTACTTCTCTCCAAATCTTTCCCTTTTTCTCCCCTGGCTCCCCCCTTCTAAATTTCTGGAGAGGAGGCAATGAAATATTTAAGACTGTGCTGCTGTTGAGGCCTATATTTAGACCCACACACCCAGAGAGACAGAGCCGTCCCCCTTTCTCACTCTCGTGTGTGTGTGTGTGTGTGTGTGTGTGTGTGTGTGTGTGTGTGTGTGTGTGTGTGTGTGTGTGTGTGTGTGTGTTGACATGCAGCCCATGCTGCAGCAACTGCAGCACTCCCACCGTCCGCTGCCAGGATAGCAGAGCAGACACATAAACTCTGCAAAAACAATGAGACATTCAGGCGATCCAAAAGACCTTATGTTCCACCCTCTCCTATTGATTGCAGTAAATTCTGAGAGAATTTGAGCCTATTTGAAATAGGCTTTTATTAGAGACAGGCCTTTTTTCCCAATTTACCCAGATTTTATCAGTAGTTTTATATTTTAATAAGATGTTTCCCTGGTTTCTCATCTGTTTGTGTTTTAATTTGATGCATTTTGCCATTAATCGAACTGGACTCTTCATATATATATATATCTATATATCTATATCACCACATCATCAGTTTCTGTGTTCATTCACTAATTATTTAGAATCGCTTCTACTTTGTCGTTTTTTAAATCACTATTAAGCTACTGTCAATGAAACTCAACACTTCCTGCATAGATATATCAGATTAAAAACCTTCCAGCAGGTCCCTCTCTTTCCTGGTAGGCTTTTAATGTGAAATATGTGCAGTGTTGAATTAATTGGCGAGTGAAAACAGTATTTCTGTTAAAAAGAGACACTCAGAGCAGCAGATTGGTGAGTATAGCATGACTGTTATTGTAGATAGAAGCGAAGTTTACTAATTGTCTTAAAATTTGTTATACATTACTTGACCATCTCCCTTGTTTCTTCGGCATCACTTTGGTGTAAATTATTTTAACTGGTTCGTTAAATGAAACTGTAGGGCAGTATGTGTTTGAAGAGATGCTGTACGGTCATCTCCATTTCAGTTTTAAAGAATGCAGTGTTTATACACACTAGCTTAGAAATCTGAGCTACAGTAAGTAAAGATTTCACTTCTTTCACTTTTCAAAACAAAAATTTTAAAGTGCTTCACAATAAAAGTCCAAAGAGAAGTATGCTGCCTTCCACTGGCAGATGTATGCTTCACGCAGTCACATCTTTTCTTCTATAAGATATGGTATGTGTTAGATAATAAACACCATGAGGAATAGCTGTTCTTTCGGGTGCTCCAAGTAGGCTTGGGGTCAACCCCTCAGAAATTTTAGGCCACGTAAAGGAACGTTTATCGTAGTGGAAATGAATAATACTGTGACAGAAGAAACAGTTGCCAGTTTAACTCTGAGGACGAACAGGGAAAATCTGGTCAGGGAAAATGAATGTCTCTGCTACAACTACTGTGTCCTGCAGTGGACTTATGTAGTGACCTCAGAAGACAACCAAAGTGTAATATACAATATTTTCAAATGTCCTGTGACTTTGCGTGAATGCATTTGACTTTATCATTTTTATTTCTTCTTATTCAAATTTCCAACATTTCTAGTGGTTAATTTCTCAGGCAGCGCTGTATCACACACTTCCACTCTGATTCACACTTTTCCCACTGAGATCTGAACGTTAAAAATAGTTCAGTGTTGAATTTTTAATCCACATCCTCAATTCAATTAAACGCAACACAAGATCACACTTGTGCAGAAATATTCCTGTTACTTATAAGCAAGAAAAGCGAGATGTTTTGACAGGTCAAAGTGACATCAGATTATGTTAACGTTCCAAATGTGTTGTTTGCAGTTATTCGGCACGGTTTCTCTCTCCTACTCTCTCTCTGTATGTGTCAGGCACGACCTAATGACAAAGTTGCCCCATGACCGACACTTGTAAATCCCTGGTTCACACAATCTTCTCTGTCTTCTTGTCATAGTAGTTTGTGTTGTGTAAGCAGCTGGAATTGGTTTCTTAGAAAAGTACTGTGGATTGTTTCTGTAGCAACAGCTTGGTTTTGGCTCCACTGACTGCCACTGTCAGTGTCCACAGTGACTAATGAAAAACCCCGCGCAGTAGTGTGTGTGTGTGTTGTGTGTGTGTGTGTGTGTGTGTGAGAGAGACGGGAGTCATTGACAGAATTTTATTAACCCGAGCCTGCTGTCCTCTGTGTGCATTTTGGTGCGTCGCATAGATTGATGGTTTTAATGCTGAAATGATGAATTGATTAGTCGATGGACAGAAAATGTACAATAATTTTGATAAGGGTTAGATATCATTTTAAATGTATTTAAAATAAACTATTAGTGGCAATACAATACCAGTACAGATACTAAAACTATACTTTTTTTGATACCTTGAGAAATATAAACATGATTGTCTATACTTTTTTTTTCATTTAACAAAAAAGCCAAAATTTGTAAATGTTAACTCTAACTCTGGCACAGTTTTGATTTAAATCAGGAAATCTTATGAAAGAATAAGTAAACAACATGAAATGTCTTCTGTTCTGAACCATCTGTTCACCAGCTTAGTTGCTAAGTGGCACTAAACACAAAGTACAGCTGAGGCTGATGGGAATGTCATTAGCTTTTCAGGTATTAAGTGAAAGATGGCCCTGGATTAAAAGTCAGGGGTTCACCAAAGTTAGTTAGGGGGAACATGAATGTCTGTGCAAAACTGAATGGAAATCAATCTAATAGTTGTTGAGATATTTCAGTTTGAACCAAAGTGGTGTACCGACAGTCAGACAGAAAGACATTGCCATTTCCAAAGCCATGAAAAATAAACAATATCATTTTGTGTAGCAGAATTTAGCTTTTTTTAACCAATAATAATTTTGCGACCCCTTACATTCATCTCGTGACTCTGTGGAGGGTCCCGACACCCAGGTTGGCAACCACTGGATAAAGCAATAATTAAATTAAGCGATATTTAATCGTTTGTTGCAGCCCTTGATGATTTATTCTGCCGCTTAAGGCCTCCAGTGAGCATGAGGACATCCTTCTCAGTCTCCCTCCCTCCCCCACTGTAAACTCTCCAGATCTGTCTCGGTGACAGATGTTTATAGCTTTACCTCCCCCATACCTGTCTTCAAGTACCATCCATTCATAAGTTTTCTGTCTTACTCTCCTCTAACCTCCACCACCACCCTTTGTCCTTCTCTGTCTCCCTCCCACTAGCCCCCCCACCCTACAGTATGAGTCAGCAGTAGCATGCAATACACAGCCTTTCATTGATCTGTCAGAGTGATGTGGTCATATTCAGTTTCTGCCTTTGCTCCTGGCCCCTTCCCCGAAGACCTGAACGTTTAGTCTCCCCCTGTCTGCTTCTGACACTGCAGAAGGGATCTGGGGGACTGCTAATCCAGACTGCTTGGGGGGAAAAAAAAAACAAGTTGATTTAGCACAGAGGAAGAAACACAGAAGGTGTCAGTGAGAGTGTCAGGAATAGTGAGCTAAGAGGGAGGGAGGTGAGATTGAGGTGGAAGGAAGAGACGGCAAACAATGCAAAATCAATCAAGTGACAAATAAGCGGCGGAGAAGGGGAAAGATGTAGAAGATGTTGAGTATGAAAAAAGAAGCACACTTTATCGATCTGCTAAATTCAAATTGGGTTTACTTGTGGTTCAGATAACCTATCAGGGATCACATTGGTCTGCAATAGGAAGCCGTTGTCTGAACGCCTCCCTATCAAGACTGCCAGAGGTGGTGGAAATCCAGGTATTGCATACCATCTCCAGTTGTCATCCAGAATTCATACAACTGTAGTAACATATGTAACTCTCACTTGGGAGATGTCATTTGAAAAGAGATTGCGAGATCGAGAGCATGAAACCAGCAGCAGTAGAAGTAACATTAAGTGCCTAGGGTTGGGTTAGGGTTAAAAGAAGAGTTCAAGCATGTTCAAGCCAAAATGTTAAGTTGCTCTTTAAGCTGCATTACCACACAATGATAATGTAATTTATCATACACCAGTGCTCTCTTTTTCCCAACTTTAAAATCTGTTTATCTCACTGCGTGGATGTAGTTAGAATTGTTTATATATTTGGTACCATGAGGCCAGGGATTGCTGTGACACTAAAAACTGAGCATGCAACCCACTGTGACTGAATGATTGTAACTGATAGAGGAAACATTTTATAATGACGCTGACGAAGAGATTGTATTTAATGTGGAATTTGGTCACTTCATTGCCGATACCCGATTCAGTGTATTAGATCAGAACATCCCTCCTGGAATTGTGGTAAAAATAAATCCACATTTTTAAAACATTTCAGTATGATTTGCCAAGTGGTTAGCTGTGATGTAAAGTAGGATAAGGATAAATCACTGGTGTGGTCCTTTAATTAAAAGAAGGTCATCGTTCATGTTGTTTTTCTTTTTGGAAGAATTATATCTGTTGCTTTAATTTTTTCTTTTAGCTGCAGAGGGTAATGAATATTTAAGAACCAAAAATGTTGTTAAATAAATGTGTCAAAGTGCATTTTCTGTTGTATCCGGACATGGCACTAAGATCATTTAGAATAGTAAGATGAAAGGAGGGTGAGCGAGAGGGTGGCAGAGAGAAGTGATAAGAAAAACAGAGAGAGAATGAGAGAGGGAGAAAGCCAAGCTGCCTTTGTCTTCCTCACCAAGGTCACCCTTTCTGCTGAATCAAATATTTCAGACTGATAGAAGTAGGCTTCTCTCTTCTCCTCTTTCCCTCCATCCCTCCTTCTCCATCTCCTCTTTCTCCATTAATCACAAGCCACACTCCTGCTCCTCCCCCTCCCCCCTCTTGTTTTTCACTTCACATTCCTCTTCTCATCCCCCCCCCCTTTCTGGGCCGCTGCGGATGCAGTTGCCATGGCAACCATTGGATCTATGTTTGTCTGATACATATGCGATCCATGAATAACCCTGCTGGCTGGAGATAATAGCGCCACATCTCGTCCTAGACAACAGACAGAGGGATAGAGACACGTGCTAACAAAACCAAATAGTATAGAACAGGAAAAATGTGAGAGGAATATAAAGATTGGAGAGAAAGAAAGATGCTGTACGAAAAAGGATGGAGAGATCAAATGTGTGTCAGAGAAAATCAGCACAGGCTTTTATTTTAGCTTTACTCTACAGACCTAATGTGTCCGTAGCTTCAAAATATTGAAAACTGAAGAACCAAAATGTCTGTAATCTTCTTTCTTTAGATTGTTCCTGGTTTAAATCAAAATATGGCCAGTGTTAGACTGTTTTATTCAGGCAAACCGATTTTTCACATTTTAGAACTTGGCTTCTTTTGTTAAATGAAAGATTTTGTTTATATTACTTATATATTAAGTAAGGTATCAAAAAGTATTGTTTGGTATCAAAAACCAGGTATTGTATTGGCACTAGAACGGACAATAGTCATTTTCCTTGTGCAAAACTTGTGCAGCCTTCTGTTTAGTCACCAAAGGGCCTTCAGGGATAATGTATCTGCATAGTCGTTATATAACTTCCAATCTGCAAAGTCAAATTGCATGCAAGTTCACAAATTCTCTCACACACACATAAAAGAGACTCGCACACACACACTCAGAGTCATTGTTATATGGGCCAGTGGGGAGTCCTGCTCGTCTCATTGGCACTGTGCTGCAGCCTGGGGGAGGAGGCTGGCTGGGTGGACTGATGGATGGCGAGTGGCCAGACCTGTGTGTGTGTGTGTGTGTGTGTGTGTGTGTGTGTGTGTGTGTGTGTGTGTGTGTGTGTGTGCTGACTGTGAGATAATATTTAAAGTGTGAAAATGCACGGTATGTGTCAGAGGTTGTGTATGAATGAGAGAAATGTGTGTGAATGTGCGACTTGGGCTGACCTACTTTTCCACTGCAGCCAGCCCCGAATCACTGCCAAACAACCACTCACTCATTCACACAAGGACAAACACACTTAGTAGAGCGTGTTACAGAGGTCTTAACACTATTAACAGCACCACGTTGTGTTTTTATTATGTAGCATAAGCACAGACACTGGCACAAGCTTAAGTAACAGATGACTGGGTCAAATATAAAGCTTCATAGTGAACTAGTGCTGAAATAATTACTTAATTAGTCGATTTGTTGATTTAAAAATAATTAATCAGCTGTTTACATAATGGAGTAATCTTTTAAGTCATTTATCAAGCAAGAATGGCAAGCTTTTGCTGCTTCTAGCTTCTCAAATGTGAGGACACATCATTGCAAATTCAAAATGTATTTGGGTTTGGACTCTTCTTGAGACAAACCAAGCAATTTGAAGCTGCACCTGGGGCTCTGATGAATTGAGTATGAGCATTTGTAGCTATTTTGACATTTTATAGACCCACCAATCAATTAATTGATAATAATAATCCGTAGTTGCAGCCCTAGTGTGAGTGTTACCAGAAAACTTCTGATAGTTCTGTTGTATCATCTTCCACAGCAGCCATCTCTGCAGCTGACTGTTCTGAATATCATTACATCCTTCAACATTGCAATAATGCATGAAATCTCATGATACATGTGAACAAAATTACACACTTGTAATTAGCTCTGACCCTTTGACAGATTCAGCACTCAGGGAGAGATTTATTAAGCCTCATTTCAAATGCGTTCTTTTTTTATGGGAAGAGATGAAAGTGTCGCTGGATTTACTAAAGTTCACACTCTTTGCGAGGATCAGTTTTGCATGGAAAATTCTTTGCCTCTGAAGAGTAATTGCAACCTCAGTTATGATCATTTTTATTATTTGGAATGCCGTTACTTCATTAATGAGCACTTCTGTTTCAGGATCATCAGGATTTTGTTTTCTGTTAATCTCAGACAAATCCCAACTCTGGACTTTGCCTCTAAGGCTCCCCCTCACAGTCCCAGTCGTTGATTGCATAATTAGTTTCTGTCTTAGTAAATCAAACACTAATTACAAACAGATTGCAAATGCAAATTGAATGAAAGGCTCAACGCAATTTCATGTCATAGACTAGGCCCTCATCACTTTGGTAACAATGACTTATTGTCTTATTTTTCTGTAGGTTTTCATTTAATTTCAACTTTATTTTGTGTACATAGTGAAATGGCATGTATAGTAAATGATTGTCTATAGAACAGAATACACAATAGAATATTATAATACTATAGAATATTGAATTATTGCAGCAATAGTTTAGGTTGTTGTCATTTAGTCTCTTTGGGTCAAAACATTTACAGACAAATATATCGTGTCTCTACAGTCCGTGGCTACATGAGGGTCAGTACTCACAAGTACCGAAATTAGAGGTGAAACAATTTGTCCTTTAATCAATTAGTGAATTGACAGAAAATGTATCTGCAAATATTATGATGACCAAGTAATTGTTTAAGTCACTTTTCAAGTAAAAATGCCAAAAATGATCTGATTCCAGCTTCTCAAATATGTGACACTAAACTGATCATTTTTGGGTTTTAGACTGTTTGAACCTGTGATGGGCATTTTTCTTCATTTTACTCTACAATACAATCGATGAGTGGAGAAAATCATCAGCAGATTATCAATAATGAAAATATAAATTAGTTACAGCCTGGAATGTCAGATTTCTGTATAAACTTAGTACTGTTAATTACAGTATAACTCTGTTCCATCATTCTTTAATGAATGTAGGTACTCATGGTGTGGTTATTGTATATGTCAGGCAATGTGCTGCTGCTGTATGAGGTACATTATGCGGTGTACTTTGGTCAGAATGCTGCTCCATAAAACTCAAAAATCCTCTGTCCATAACTGGTCCATAGAGAGCCCAGCAGGCAACAGGGGTGAACATGAATTACTGTTACGCGATTACAAATTAGTCATTCATACCCTCAGATCAATGATTGTCATGTTTAACACCGTAAATGCTACTTGGCCACTCACTAGCGGAGTAGCTGCCTCTGTATTGCCATAGGAGCTTTCCTCATTCTGAACTGTATGCACATAATGTATGTACTTACTGTATTGTACCATCTTACTGTTACTTTGGATAAAAGCATCAGTTAAGTGCTATACAGTTAAGATGATACAGGAGGAGCCTTGATATTTTATAGACTCCATCTCTTCAGTGACCTCTACATTTACCCCATAATCCCCCACCCCCACCCCCAAACACACATGTTCCACCCAGCAACAGCACCATACCATCTCCCACTGTCAGGCCAATTATGATTAGCCTCAGCACACTCTCTCCTCAGCGTCCTCACCTCCTCCTTTCCTTTTCTCCCTCTCTTGTTCTGGTCTTTTATCCCTCCCTCCATCTCACAGTCATGCTTCTTTCCCTACCTCCTTTCTTCATTTCCCACCTGCCATTAATCTCCCCACCTAATGTTATTTCATCATGATTTTTTTCTGTTTCCCACCCTTCCATCTTTGCTCCTCCCCGTCCCTTCATCTCGTCCTCCTTTTACTCCCATACTTTAATCTCCTTCACGTCACCTATTCATAACACCTCCATCCCTCCTTCGTTCCACCTCATCTTGCTTATACCTTCCATTTCATCCATTCATTCCTGCTTTTTATCCTACCTTATGTAAAGTCCAGCCCCGAGCAAATCAACTCTACTCATCTGGGGCTGCTTTGACTATGACTTTGATTTAACAAATAGTAAAATGTCTACATCTGATTAAGCACAAAATAGTTCAGAGACCATTACAGATTGACTTTAAAGTGACGGTTTAGACTTTTATTTATATATATATTCAAACTAGTCTAGAAGCAAAACTGAGCCTGGCGTCACCCAGAAGATGCACGTCCCTGATGGTCATTCTTTCTGGACATTCTAACCTTCCTGCCACTAAACAGAAACCAGTGACATGTCAGTAGATGAAAAGAGATGAGCTTGTTTATTGATTGCCTTTAATAAGCAGAATTGGAGGTGTAGCCACTTGAGAAATGAGCGGTCTCCCTTCAGTAATGAGCTAATTGACACTGCCTGTCAGTCTTTTCAGTTCTGACTCACTGTGTGCCAGCTTATTGATGTACCTAATGTGTTTTTAAGCCAACTCCTTTCAGCCTTGAGATGGTGGAAAGTCTTTCTGAAAGGCCAAGGACACAGCTGACGCTGAGTAAGATTTAGCTCACTGGTTTTACGGTATAAGGGGAAGTACAATGAGAAAGACAAGATCCAGCACAGAGGTGACCTCCTACACATAAACACACGCTTGTTTAACCCTCCTGCTGTGTGGCTATTATGGCTCTGCAGTGTGAGATAGCCTCCACCATCTGTGGAGCAACCACAGTATCCCCCAGAGACTGAGGCCTTTGCTTTGTACATTTCCGGTTCTGATTCATCTCCCACTGATTGCTTAAACAGAGAGATGTAGAGGTGAGAAGTGTGTCCTTTTGTTTAACCAGGGCATCTGTGAACACTGGACTCCTTAGAACAGCTTGCATGAGTAGCTGTTATTGATAGCAATCACTCACCCGCTGTCCTGTGGGAATAGAGAGAGTGTATCTCCAGATGCCATGTGGACAACGTGCCAGTGGTCAGCCCACATGTGGCCGTCCACTCCATCCTCTCTTCTCCTCAGAGGTATTCCAAGGAGTTATGGGCTCTGGCCACAGGGGCTTTTTCTTGGCCAAGCCCGCAGGAACAGTGAAGGGCTGTGAGGTGATTTTGGTGTCAGGGCTACACTTTGTATTGTAGGATTACATCACATATACTGGGGCAAAAAGTACGTTTTCCCAATCACAATCATTACAAAAGGAATGGCTTGAAAAGTAGGAAAACATTTTTCTGACCATCACAAACCCCCTAAAATGAGTCATACTTGTATTATCAGAATTTGATCCATGAGGTCCAATAAAATCTGAAAAGTTTCAAAGAACCATAGCAGTGAAGTAGTTTATCTTATTTGTATCAGTTTCAGCTAGAGGAAGTTCCTAATGTGCATGCTCTCAGCTGAAAGCCTGAAAAATGCCCGCTGAGCATCTTTATATGTTGACATATATTGATATAATATAGACTAAGTTCAGTCCTTTCAGAAGTCTTTTAAAGCTATATTTTTGTCTTTAGGGAAACTGGGAATATGAAGTATGGAACAAAAAAAATTAACATTTTAACTGTAATAGTTGCACAAAGCAGTGTAATTCCTCAATATCTTAAGTAGGTCTAATTAACTGCAGGTCACATTCTTAGTAAAACAAGACTCTTTTCAAACTGCAAAATAGGAAAGATGCTGTCGAGTTGCATTATTATGGGAAGTGATCCAGTGTTTTTGGAGCTTCACCCACACCAGAGATGTAAAGTCAAAGCCTCTTTCAAGTCCCTCAACTTTATGCAAGTGCAATACAAAATCACTGGAATGCCCCTTTAAATATCCTTGTCAAACCATAGACATGTCAAACACACTTCCACACATTCATATACAGGATAGTAATTCATGATTGAAATCAGCGGTTTGGGGCATTTGCCTGATATAATGGTCAATTTTTTATACCAGTAGTTCTCTGTTCAGAATCTATGTTATATCGTGGAGAGCAGATGAAAAACTGAGACAAAGTGAGCTGCTGCATGTCACAGTTTTCATCAGACAACACAGCAGTTGCTAAATCTTTTTTTTTCTTTTTTTTTTTTTTAAAGCTACTGAATATTTGTTTTCAGTTTGAGAGATTTCAACCAAAACCAGAGAACTGGGGGAAAAAATGATAAAATATTTATAATTTCAGACTTGCGGATCACAAAAAGGCGTTTTATTCAAGACACCTCAGGGGCCCTTGATAGTCAGCGCCTCTATTCCCCCACTGCAGAACCCCAGATCTCGCTTACTGTGCATAAAGAAGCAGAAATACTAGCTTAGCATATTAACAAGAAGAGCTCTTTTTAGCTTGTGTCTACTGTTCATGTATGATCTAGCTTCAAATGGAGCCTCATGGGAGTTTTGGAGATTAGTTCTCCTAATATTGTTAAGTCAAATGTGTCTTATGGGACGGCAGCTGACATGTTTGAGAGTGTGTAGGTTTACAGTGTCGTCCAGTGCCCACTTTTCCATAGCTCCCGACCTTTCTCTTCTTTGTTGGTCTCGAGCAGAGGCCTGGAGCAGCACTGATGCTCAGTCGCTGTAGTCTTTGATGTAAGCCTGTTTTGGCAGCTTCACCTCTGAGCTCCACTTCTCCATGTACACTAAAGATTGACTTCTCTTTTTTTCCCTTCCTTTCTTTCTTTCTTTCGTTTCCCCTCTATACACATTTGAATCAATACCATTTTTGCTGTCAGTGCATTGTCACCCCTTTTTTTTGACCTACTTGGTAATCTCTCCCGTTGTGAGTACAGCTGAGAAAGGGAACGCACAATTGGAGGGAGGCACAAAAAAAGTCATAAAATGAGAGATATCAATTGTTATATTTGCTGTACTTTCATAGCTTAGTAAGTACTGCAAGCAAGTGCTGCCTTATGATATAATGTGATGCACTAAACCTGCTGAAATAACCCAGGACGTTTGTTGCAGAAGGTTTCCAGTCCTGCATTTGATCTGACCTTTGGGGTTTTTCCTTTGCCTCTAAACATTTTATTCTCTGTAGTTTGCAGCTGTTTTGTCAAGCTCTGCAACACTGAATAAGATACCTTTTGCCAACTTAGAAGTGAAATTGGAAATATGAAACTATTAGTAAATTATTTATAAGAAAGGTAAAAAAAAGAGAGTGAAAAGTTTGAAGAATAAGTTGTACCTTCAGAGGAGAAGAGGGCAACATTACCTAATGCAGAAATGATCTGCAGGTCAAATTGGTTTTGACTTGTTAACCCTGACTTTTACTGATATGTCTGCACTCTTGAGATATCCCTCCAGCCTTCTTTTAATACTCAGCTAAAGCATCTCTATCATACCGCAGTTATCTCAAAAACACACCCACCATGGCATCAAAACTGCTTGAGTTCTGCCTCTCCCTCTGCATTTTCTCCATTATTCATACACCACATCTGCAGTTGCAGTACTGGCAAAACTATATAACTTGGGCACAGTGATGATAATTAAAGAACTGCACTCACAAAGCCTCTTAGGCAGTTTTCACACTTTGAACCAGTGCATGCCCCAGCCACTTTAAACTGGGGCAGATTACGGTTTCATCCATCCAGACTGGTGAAGCTGCCTCATCAAATTCTCTCTTTGTGATGATCGTCCAGGGCAATAACTATTCCTCTTATTAAAAGCCTCTTCAGATTTAGTTTCAGTCTGATGCAGTTGTGTGTCTGGTGTGTTTGTGCTGCTCCATGCTCTGTGCAAATCTTTCTGTTTCCTCACCAGTGTGAATGTAGGAGCACGTGAGGCGTGTGATGCAGCCATGTGAGACAGAGATAGAGTGTGACAGTGAGAGGAGGACAGATGCTGTGTCAGGTCTGGTGTTAAATGCAAATCCATGTAGTTGAGTAGGTGGCAACGATGGAAGAGAGAAATATAGAAAAAGAGTGAGGGGATACATTCTCTGTACATGATGGTCCTGCACAATATGAAGACTTAAAGTACTGATGAAAGTCACATAATCAACGAAGGCAGCCAAAACCTCAGTGGCTACCTGTCTTCCTCTGACCTGAATCACACCAAACCCATATATATAAAAACCATTTGTAACCTTATACCTTAACTTAAATATTTTAGTCATTATTTTCCGTGCTAGCAGCATCTACTGGATTGCTTGGCACAAATATTTGTACAGACATTCATGCTGACTTTTCCTGACTTTGTTGATCCCCTGACTTTTCCTTTAGTGCCGCAATGAGATGTCTCTGCAACTGTTAGATTATTTGCTAATGATATTTGGTACAAATTCAAAATTGAAATTTGTAATCTATGCCCAAATGACTGCTAAACTCATGATATTCCCATCAGCCTCAGCTGCACTTTGTGTTTTGTGTGTGCAACATCCTCAGTTTGAATCTGGCTTTGTTGCATGTCACCCCCCTCACTCTCTCCTGTTTCCTGTCTGTCTCTATTGTCAACTATAGAATAAAGGCAAAAATGACACACACAAAAAAGTACAAAACAGTAACATAACAATAACAATATTGTGTCAAAAAGATCTTTTTCTAACCATAAAATAGCTGTGTAATATTTGTAGCTGTATAATCTCATCCAGAGTAGACGCTTTAAAAACTGAATGAAATTTAAAAGGTTTCCTGAAATGTATAGGTGTAATACACTCTCACTCTCTGTCTCCATACTGTTCATGAGCCACGTATGTATTGTTTTGCTGTAATGTGCACAAGGAGTCTGGAGAAAAAGCCTGGCCATCCGCCAATCACAAAGGCAGCATGGCTCCGTCTGCAGTGTGCGCTCCCTCAGTCCTGCCCCATGGTGCCTGACCTTCTCGCACACACACACACACACACACACACACACACACACACACACACACAGTCAGGAGAACAAATACAGTATGCAGGACATGTGTGCGTGCTTTCTCCTCACTCCTTGCATTTTCTTTCTTGATCTCAGTGTGGTCTCACATGCTGAAATATTGATGTGAGGAGACTGTACTGATCAGCAGCAAGTTTCTGATAGATCAACAGTATGGGTTCACAGGTGTCTGTGTGTGTCAGTGTCTACATATGTTTTATGTGCACATTTATTTGGGTGTCTCTTGTGTATCCACAGTCCATTCCCTCACACTGGTAGGTATATTTATTGTGTTCATGCATACTTTTGGCACAGAATCTGCACTGTTCGGAATCACTGGTCTCATATTTTCACAGTTAGTCGTTATCATTTTTCATGCTCAGTAACTAAGAATCTTCTTTTTCCACTGATGCAAATATTTTCCTCTTGCATTACTGTCTCCTTGATAATCGATTAAATAGGATAATGGAAAAATAATAGAAATGACATCTCTAATTATAAGACAGAAAGAGCTGAAGTGCTTTTTATGCTTATATTAAGTGCAACATAGGATAAATTCATGCTGACCTGATGCTCTCTGACCACATGTAAATGTAATTTAGATTATACTGCAGATTTTGTTTTAGATGTCTTCAAGCTCAGTGAGCTTACTGATGTTGTAAGAGCAGGAATGAGTTAGTTTGAAACAAGATTCTTCATTGTTGGTGTTTTAGCTCCTTCAGTAGCTGGCGTAATGTGCTATGATTCTATTTTTCATTCTAAAATGGCTCTGTCATCATAGTTAGAAGTGAGAAAAGATCCAACTTTGATCATCTCCTCAAAGTCCTGAGTCTTTGCAGAGTGTCCCTCCCCTCCTCCCCACCTGCAGCGCTCATATATTTTTCAGCAGCAGAGAGCTTGGGGGAGAGCCAGGTACACTATTAGAGGGATGACTTAGAAGTGGGACTGGATGGCTTCACAGACTGGAGGTAATCCTGGCTCCTCGACCTGAAAATAGCCTGGTTCGTCCTCTCCTCACTTCTCTTCCCCTGTTCTCATTTTGCAGCACTCTGATACCTTTCAGCAACCCTACTTTTTTTACTTTGTACTTTCTGCATATTCTTTCCTATAAATTTTTTTATACAGACCCTGGTTTTTCCCTTTTCGCCACTCTTAAACTCTTCCTCAAGCCTCCAAAGTTTTGTCCTCAACTTTTATTTTCACATCTGTTTCACTTACACTCCTATTTCTCTTCAACCTCTTCCTCCTCTTTCCCTTCTCCTCCTATCCTCCATCCCTCCAAATAAAGAGGTGGTACTTTTGGGAGCAAGTGAGCCTGGACTCACATGGCATGAAGGACGAAGACACACAAAGGGAACAGGGGGTAGGGAAACAGAAAGAATTGATTTTCCAGTCAGAGAGGGAGAGTCTGCCCTCGGGGCTGTCACTGGCTCAGGCCAGCTCCTGATGGCAAAGGCCAGCCAGTGACCTTAAGACTCAACTGATCATGTTATTCTATTCAGAGATGAAGTGTTCTATTGGTTTTTATTGGAATGCCAGAGTATTCATTCAGCGTTGGCACTGACAGATCAGAAAGGTGTCAAAGACCTGTTTGGTGTACCCAATGGAAGCTGTGTGTGTGTGTGTGTGTGTGTTGTGTGTGTCTGTCTACATGGGTGGGTAAGTTTCTCTGAATGTGAGCCTAACCCTGTTTGCCCTTCACGAGTTCGTGCATCCCCTCTGGCATTTCAGTGAGATGGAGCAGTAACGGGATGAGAGACGGACAGAGAAGGAGACATATCACAACACACACACACACACACACACACACACACACACAGAGATTACCATTGGCTGGCTGGCAGCCATGACAGATGGGGAGTTCAGTTCATGGGGGTTGCCATGGAAACCAGCATCAGTGCTATCCTGAGCTTCTCCACTCTGCATAAGCCGAGATGCAGAGAGGCACACACAGGAGTGCAGCGTGGGCAGCAGAAGCCGTTTGCTTGTTGTTTATAACTTATTGTTGTTGCGCAACAAGTCGGTGTCATCAGGTTCACGACTCATTTTCTAAATTTAGATTCGAGGGACAGAGATTGGCGGCTTTGTGTGAATCCAGCAGTAAATGCAGTTAATGGATTTGTTTACGAATGACACTGAAAGCCATGATCAGTAACTGTGCCAGTGAGAAAGTGTGTCACGGCGGGTACTTGACTGAACAGAAAGAGATTCATGTGTATTTATTATGCTTTTAGCTTCCTATCAACCAGAGAACAATTATCACAGTCATCTTGTCATTCCCCCTCACATTTACATCACATTACATTTCCTCTCTCTCTATCTCTGAACAGCAGCCTCACAATGTATGCTTTTTTCTTCTCACTCTTTGATTCCCGCCATCGATCCCGTTTAAGAGCAAACGAGGCAGAGCACCCGTTCACCCAGAAAGGGTCTAACTAGATGTGACAGGCACTAAAAGCCAATCCGCTGCTGCGCTCCAGCCTGGCAACACCATATGGATTATTACTTCAACAGCACTACTGCTTGATTCCTTCTCTGTTATTTATCTTAATGTTCTTAGTGTGCTGAAACATGCACACAGTCTCTCTTGTATGAGCACTCCTATATTCATATTCTATTATACACAGCCCCATATTCTCCTACGTACATTCTCATAAAACATACAACTATACTCTCTCATGATAGCATATGTAAGACAAGAGGTGTCCCTAAACTCATCATGGCTGTATAGTTTGGGATTTGCTTTCTTGTTGAGAGTTAGATGAGAAGTTCAGTACCACTCTCACATCTGTAAGGTAAATATGAAGCTACAGTCGGTTAGCTTAGCTTATCTCAAAGCCTGGGAGAAACAGCTAGCCTCTCTGTCCAGTGGATCATCAGTGGACTGTGTGTTTTTACAGTCCAACAACAGATTAGTATGGCTTTTCTAGTGAAATGAGCAGCTGATCATATGTCAATTTGAGTAGTCAGAGTTAAATCATTCAATAATATAATACTTAATAGTTCTCTAGCAGAATCTCTGATATTTCTCTTAGACATATTTTCATTCTCATTCACAATTCTCATGCACAATAGTATTCAGTCCGACAATACTACTGTATGAGTGAGAATCATTGAGTTTATACGAAAGTACAGTTGTATGTGTTTGTGTGTGAGAAAGTGTGATTTATGGCCCCAAATAGTGTCTTTGAGAGTATGACTGTGCATATAAAAGGGTATACAGTATTGTGTGTGTGTGGCAATAAATGTGGTGTATTTGTGAGATTGTGATTCTGTGTGTGAGAGCGAGTATGATTTATGGCCTCATACTACACACTCGGGTCACTAATGGATGTGCATATTTTATTCCTGTGCATTAAACTATGACTGAATGTAATGTGAAGCCACTGAGGCAAGCTGCTTCTATATCAGGGTTGCAGTAATAAGAGTATGAGTAAACTTTGATTACATCCATAAATGTTAATTTCCTGATGTTTGCTTCACAAAAGGTGTAACCTTACACCTGCCGGTGTCCAATAACTTTTCTTCTCCGTCTCCCTTTCTCTTTCACTCTTTTAACTTTCCTTCTCCTTCTTTTATTTGCTCTCTGCAGTGAGAAGAGGAAGCTGCAGGTGAACATCGCGAGTCCCATCCAGTGCAGCATGAACGGGAGGAAGTGCACGGTCATTGTCGAGCCCAAGATCAACCAATCACAGCCAGACTTCACCAAGAGCCGATCCGGTTACATCCTAGCTGTTCCTGGCAACTAAAATGGGCCAAACGGAAAAAACAGTGGCAGCTGATTTCAAACCAGGCCGGGATGATGATGATGATGATGATGATGCTTCTGATTCACTTCTCGTGTTTGTTTGCAGAGCTGCTGATAATGTGACGATTTAGATAGTAGCTCTGTAGGAGGATTGGGGGTAATTGAATCCTCAAAACATGCCAAATTTGACCTGGTGTGTAGATTTCTATGCAATGTTACTATAAACAGGAAGCGTACAATACGCCTACATGCAAAATATTATTAGCTAAACAGGTTTAAAAATGCACTACGGGATAATCCACCAAAGTGTTGTAATAATTTTTTTTTAATCCAAATTTCAAATGATTTGCTTTGTGCAATATTTACTTTATCATAGATGGAATATAGTGGTAGTCAAGGTGAGAGGAGATTATGCGGTAACTGTTCTCTGAACCACTGATGTTGCATAATTGGAACAAAATCCAAAGGCTTCGCAGGAATTTATAATCCCTGCAGCTCCCTGTGCAGGAGCCAGATCAAAAGTGAACCCCTGAAAAATGAAGTAAGATGATATTTATGTATGATTTCTCATTTATATTCTAAGGTATGTGTTATTGACCTTAATTGAAGACTGACCTACCCACGTGGTAAATGAAAGGAAATGCAGCGTCCACTTTTAGTTTGTTAAAAGTTTACAATCACATATGGGAACAGCAAGTGCGAAAATGTGATTCAGTGGTTTAGTCAGTGTCTGAGGCACAAATTCCAAATCTTAATTCATAGTTACTTTGTTAGTCAAAGGATGTGTTGAGCATATCCTGAACATCAAACATGCTACATGCAAAGCATTAAAATCTATTAATTTAAATCTTATACTCTAATCCATTGTCTGTACTAATACTCTAATACTGCTTATATGTTAAAGGTTAGAATATACTTTATGTGAACAACATAAAATTACAAATATGTGTGTGCACAGCACTGCGTTTAGTATGAAAAGGGATGCTATAACTAAAGCTGAATAATAGCGGGCAAATATGAAGATGATAACCAAAGCATTACTTTTTCTAAGAGGTATTTAATGTTAATATTCTCTTAAAATGTAAGACTTCATGCTCAAGCTTTGCAGCAGAGGCCAGTACTGTATAATCCCATATGAACTCCAGCCCCTGAACATACTCTCATTTGCTTTCTTTGTGTTGAGTGAATAGCCTAATGACTTGTAGTGGTCCTTTGGAATAGACTTCCATTTGACAAATATCCCCTTCATCAGAGAGAAGAGTGTGTGTGAGCAGGACTATGGAAGCCTGTGTACTGACTAGCTCTTTTAGCTCTCCTCTTCTTGGCTCTGAGACGGCGAGCCTGGCTGGTGGCCACAGTGAAGGAGTGAAGACAGACGGGTGTGTCTGTAATCAGACTGCTGTCCTACTTTACCTCCCTGTCTGATGATGGGAATGACTTTTTGTATGAACAGTGGACAATTTGGAGATTTTCATCTGATTCTGCTGCTGAACTGCTTTCACTTTCCTCAAGCCAAATCGCACTAATCAAATCATCAGCACTTGAACATACAGAGTTTGGTATGTACTGTTCTCACAAGCTGTCAGCTGTGTTGAAAGTTTTCACTCTGTTTTGGTAAGTGTTGGCACATTACAATATGTTCTTTTTCCAACTGTTGCACAACAGTTGTGGCGGCACAGAAGCTCATGAGATGGAAATGCCTGGCTTCACACTGTGTGTTTAATATTAATGTCTATCCACAGATTGACTACGTAAGGCTCAAATATCAGCTCTTTTGTCATGTCAAGATGTGTTTGCTGCTCTGTAACCAACATAATTATCCTACGGTTAAAAGTTCTTCCTTGACCTTGGAAACAGCAGTTGAGAAAACAATCTCACCTCAAGGTCGCATATTGGAGCTAACCTCTAACATGCTAACGCTAGTCAGTCAGCTCTTCAAGCTTCTTTCTGGTTTCTCTGGGCTGTTTACTCCCCCTCACATTTTATTCTCAGGATAGTACATCACTTCATTAAGAAAAGAGTTATTGAAAAGGGAACAAAAACTCTGACCTAGCAAGTATGCTAACTAAGTTAGAAAGCAAGCTAACTGTCTGTTAGCAGGCTCATTAGCTCAGTCGCTAATGGGGCATTATGTTTTAAAGACATATTTGTTTCACGGACTTCTGTCTCATGACTGTCTGCAAACCTTTGCTCTTTTATGGAGCAGCTTATACTTTGACAGAGGATGTACAAAGCTAAAAAGTTACAGTAGCTTCCTCCATTTAGGACTCTGGCCCTCTGTTCCCTCAGAGGTCATCACTTTCAAGAGGATTTGCAATTGGTAGATGATGCAGATTTGTGTGTCAAAGTTCACTAAAGTTGAACTTTCAGATTTACTTCGCCCCCACGAGCAAATCCACTGAGTGCAGCAGAGCACTGAAATGAATTGATTTAGATTTTCTCATCTGTCTGGCTTAGAAGTATTCAAAAAGAAAATGAAAATTTGAGCATACACTTCCAAGACAAATAAGCAAACTCCATCTGCTTATGAAGATCATGTGATATGACTGAAAGCTCTAGCTCTTAAATGGACATTGTGGTGAGACTGTTATCTCAATTGCTGATTACCAGCTTGAGAATTAATTTTGAACCTCAGATTTAAAGCCAACATGGACAAGACGTCCGTAGTGTTCAGGAAAAAAATTACCATCTACAATTTTTATGACAATTGGGCAACTCCATCTACTAATGAAGATCATGTGGTATGGTTGAAAGCTCCAGAACGGCAAAGTAATTATTGCCTCTTTGCATAGAACATCCTCGTTGTTGCATTTGGAAGGAATGGATATATAGATGGATGCTTTTGTCCATTAAATGCTAAACTGTTATCATACATCTGGCAGGAATGGAGCTGCTCCTACTTGAATCTGCTTGATATTAAGTCGTCATGATGACGTGACAGTAAATGTCACAAATTCTTAGGATGAAAAAACAGAAATTGTATCCTCTCTCTACCACAGAGACTCAGTTGTATTGTCTCTGTGTAAAGGCTAAGTCAAGAATACTGAGGAACAACAGCCCAAGGTTATGAATCAGGGCTCCCCATGGTGTCTGGCCTAGTTGAAGATGCAGAGGCACTCTTGTCGACTTTACTTCAACAGGAAGGAAAACTTGTTAGCAGTCACTTTAGCCACAGTAGCGCGGTCCTCTAATTGTTGTCTGAACAGGTCATTTATCTTAATTAGTTTGCCCCTGCCTTTTGAAGAAGCAAATCTCCATTCTACCTCGCAGCTTTGTGGTGGCTGGCTGACCTTGTCCCGTTGCTTGATAAAGGCCACTTTGATGCAGAAAAGAGTTGTTTGGGGAAACTGGTGCATTCATTGTATGCATACAGTGTGGATTAAGGAAGTGACATGGGTAGTGCTAATACTGTTTTCAGAGGAGCTCAGGCGAAGGGGCTGTCGGTGATGAGTGTGTGTTTGTGTGTGTGCGTGTGGACTATAACACTGCAGCTCTCCATATCCTTCAGCATGGTAATCTCCCACAGGGCCTCTCCTCCTCTCTGCTCTGCTATTCAGCGCTCATCATTAGGATGGACTCCGTGTCACTTCTCACTTCAGCGCTTCTCTCTTTGCTTTCTTAAGGCAAAATGGGCTTGGTGAACAACTCCCTCTGCTTTCTTTTCCTCTCTCCATCCCTCCCTCCTTTTCCATTTTCCTTCCTCTGTCAAATCACAGTTGGGCTGACTGTACCGTCCTGCAGGGCAGTGAAGGTTTTCCTATTTTTTGTTTTTCCTTCAGCCATCCTGTGCCCAGGAGGCGTGGAAATAAAAAGGGAAACTACACCAGCAACAAGACATGTCAAACAGGAGTATAACGCAGCAACAAAAGCTTTAAAATATGAGACAAAACTGAGTATAACCGAAATGTAAATACTGTAGATCCAAAACCAATTTAAGGATAAGGATGGTGTCATTCTATATATATATAAAACCAAAACCAGCAACGTGTTAGTTCATCTCTCAATACTTTCTAACTTCCCTGACGTCTCTGTGGCACTCAGCACCAAGCCCTTCTTTCTAAACAAACACCTTTAAAAACAATTTACTTGTTTTTAAAGAGGCTGAGTAATTTCCTAAAACAGCTGGGCTCTGTGGTTCTTAGCAAATGCAACTGAAACAGGAGGAAAAGGTGCATTTGTCAGGGACTATTTTCAGCGGTGTATTAATGCACATATGATGCTCTAGTGAGTATTTACAGCAGCAAGATGGTGTGTGTGTGGGATTGAGTCCAATGAAACTACAGTGTGTGTGTGTTCATGGTAATGAAGGAACATGTCAGCCAGTGCAACAGAGTGGCTCACTGATGTGTTTTTAATAGTTTCTGGACAACAATGGAGCTCTATGGCACAGAGGGAGAAGATATATCAAGCTTTGAAACACACACAATACTTGTTGGTAGATACATTGTCGGTTTTGCAGTTTCCATGGGAATTGGGGGATTTGTTGACAACAGCAAAAATATAGAATATCACCAGATTTGTCCTTTTAATGATTTGATTTTGTTGTGCAAACCTAATCAGCAAAGATTACTTTTCCATTATATTGATTATAGGCTTTACCGCAGGTATAAAAATCACAGGCCTTTCCTAATTATCTCTTTATAAATGGGCATAAAAGAATGTCAAATATGAATGTCTTGTGCCATTGTGTTCTTCCCTGTACTGTTCTCTGTAGTTTTCAGTGTTTTTGTTCCAGAAACATTTGACTCCGTTATCAAGCCCATCCATGTTAGCCAAAGGGTAACAAATTCCATTTTCTTTTTCATAATTTATTCCATACTCTGTGGCTTTAAGCAAAATCTACATGTATACATCATTCATTCAGTATGTGCCTAATTTTATATTAAGTTTATATTTTGCATATTTGTGATTACATACCATGAATATACTGTAATATCCAGATCAAGTCTAAATGGAACTTCACTGTTGTAATACTATTTTTGTGCAAATGTAATCTGTATAAATCCAGATTATGCATCCCATGATGTTCCATAATGAAAAATATGCCATTAATCATTATATTAATAAATGTATTTGCTTCAATAGCTGCTTCTTTTAGTCACTTTCTAAACTTGTTTACTAGTGTTGCTATTGTTGCGTGTGTGTGTATTCATGTGGAATGGGAACGATCAGATAAAACTGTTGGAAGTCGTTAGTCTGGATATCATGCAAACACTGATGTTATGTTGGCATGAATGTTTCCCCGAGGCCAGCCGTAAGTAGCCAGCAGTCTGAAACGTGTGATGTGGAAATAGCGGGGAAGTGCGCAGAGTTAATCCACCCACTAACAGCTGTTTCACCGGGTGACGTCGAGATGGCTGAAACCCCTGCAGTCGGCATGACAACACTGCTTCCCACTGTCACTCTGTAGGCCATCACCAGCTACCTCAGCATGGGTTTATAATCCACTGGCTGATGGATGACTATCTGCTGCAAAGAGTGGGATGACTTTTTTTCCCCCATGGGCAGTGACTAAGTAAGACCGGGCTGACTGACCTGGTGGTTAAATAAATTGGAATTAATAGACAGAGAGTGATATGCAAGGAGTGAACTGACCCCAACTAATCCGTCTGTGTGGGGGGGCTCTCAGTATATTATGAGATGCAGCACTGAGTCCCAACCAGATGGAAAGATTGTGGAGTAGCTGAGAAAAAAAATATACATTTAAATAGATTTTTAAGAAATACACATATAGGATTACAGATTGGTGTGAGGCTGATCTTTATTGTATTTATTGTCACAATCACCCACTGCACAGGACAAGCCTCCCGCCAACCTGAGTCATTTGTAAGCACCTCGTGCTGTGATTGAGAATGCATGAACACAAGTTAGCAAGCGAGCAGAGAAGTCGAAAAAGTGTTGTTTTTTTTTCTAATTAGCAGAGAAAGAGATCACTAAATGCAAACCAAACCTGCTAAAAAAATTTCTTCAAAAGAAACCTAAACATCGCCAGTTCGAAGATAATTATGTCTTGATTGAAAACATTATGGTGGTGTCAATGAAGATACTTGAGCTCATCGGACAGGACCGCGGGGGCACTGAGAATACAGTACATAGAGTCGCAGATCAACAACAAGGTAAGATTTAGGATGGTGGTTCCACTCTGTACATATCTATTGCATATCTGTCTGTCCTGGAAGAGGGATCTCTCCTGTCCCTTCCCCCTTTAAGGGTTTTTCTGGGGGTCTTTGGAGTTTTTCCCTATCCAAACTGAGGCTCTAAGGATAAAGGGTGTCGTATACTGTACAGTGGTTTTGGACTCTATAGATAAAATTGGCTTGACTTGATTTGATTGGTCTCAGCTCTGTGCCATCGAAAGCAACTTCAGTCAGAGAGGAAACACTCGTCGGTATAAATGAAATGACACACGGTTTAGTTAGAATGAGAACCTGGGAGAGAACAAGAAATCATGGGGGTATAAAGATCCTAAGCAGAAAGCAAATCGGGTACATTGCAGTATGGTATGTGTCTTAACCACAAGGCCACTGGACGCTCCATGTTGACAATTTATCAAATGTCAATAACAATTGCATTACAATCATTTGGCAAATACTTTTCTCCAAAACTTACATTTTTCCCACGTCAGCATGTTGCAATTTGGTGTTCAGTGTCGTTGCTCAAGGACACTCAGAAGTGACTGCTGTTGAGGGTATTTACAGTAAAATACATTGGTTTTGATCCATGACTGTGAAAACCAGACACCCAGGGAATTAATCCAAAGTTCGCAAGTTCAATCCCCAGACTTGTGCGCACATTGCCGGTCCAGGGATAAATCTGGGTTGGGAGGGTGAATGAGCACCACTTGCCCCTCCTTCATTACCACCACTGAGGTGCCGTTGAGCAAGGCCCTTAAGTTAACCGTCAAGCTCCAGCGGCCAACAGATCAGACTGTGGTTGTACTGGGCAGCTTCCAGGTATGAATACAGTTTTTTTTTAAAGAGATGTTAAATGTCACATCTTGTGTTTGCAAAGTGCAGATTTCGACTAAACGAGTGCACAATCAGTCCACAGCTGGAGGCACAAAAAGACAAGTGGCCGTCTTGAACGATCAGTGCATTTTATTTTTCCATCACAGTACAAAAATAAATTAAAATAAGCAGAAACTAACTGAAAAAGGTTTCAATTACAGCAACAGCTTTTTTGTCTTTTTCAAAAAAGAACGATTTTATTGAACAGCATCGACACCCCTCCCTCACCCCACCGAGGGAAAACCAAGTCCTAGTTCCAGTGTGGTTGGTGTATGCTCCTTGTCCATAACAAAACAACATGTCACACATTCTTCTGTACAAATAAAACGCTGTCATTCACGCACACACACACGCATTCGCACACACATGCAGCCATCGAATGCCTCTCTTTTTGAAATTCTTAACCACTGTTTCGTTTTTTTTTAATCTACAAAGTACGCAACAAGATACAGAAAAGAATTTGACAGAAATCTTTAACTATCACTTGAGTCTTTTTTCATATTTTATAAGCTTTTGAAAGTATTTTCTCAAACAACTATTCAATGATGCAAAGTGGAAAAAAAATGGCACATTTCAAGTGAGTCGGGGCGAGTGGACAGAGAGAAAAATATTCGTGGGTCTTTTCGTGAGGCCCTTCCCCCCAACGCCCTGCTTTTTTCTGCCAGAGCTGAAGCCCGTCCAAAGTGCGTGTCCCCCTATTGTGCCAGTACAAACATTCCAAATGAACTTTCTCTCACTGATCTAACTCCATATGGCAGCCACAATCCCACAGCAGAGGAGGCTGCAGGTTGTGACCATCAGAGCTGTTCAGTTTCTCTGATTCACACTGACACAGCGGCAGAGAAGCCTTCCACTCTCTGGGAACAACTTTAAAACATGACAGAAGCCTTTTGTTGGCGCGAGTAGTCCATTATGCTGTTTAGACAGATTTTAAGAACACTGCTAAAGAAAGAGAGTGTGTGTTTGTCTATATTGAGATGAGATGTGAAAACGTTTCTCATACATTTCTGGATGGAAATACTGTAGCTTCTCCAGTGGTTGCAGTCATTATTGAGATAGCGAATAGCTGCAGTGGAGTAGCTGTGAAAAAGTTCACCGTTCAATTGTTCTGCATGCTTTCTGTTTTGGTTGTCAACGTCGTTGCCATTGCACACTGCAGCATGTCATTTTAGGTTTCTATGATTGAAAATGTGATTATTCCTGTGGAGGTCGCCTCATCTCCTACAGCCCCTACATGAATGTGATGTCGCCTCACATTTGATTTACACAGAGGTGATGCTGATGGATTATCCTCAAGGTAAGCTGTGCTTTTCTGCAGTGATGCTGAACGAGTGTCATTGAAATCATTTATTCCCCTGGAAAAATGTGTGTGCTTTCTATTCCTGATATGTGGGACAGCGGGTTGGGTTAGCTCCTCATGCAGGCCAGTGCTGCAGGACAAAAAGATGTTTTCAGGGCATTTTCTTAAATTGAAGGTCAATGATGTGTTGTTCTGTCAAGGTGTCCATGATAATGTCACTTTGGTGATGGTCAGATTTGACATTGGTTTTGATCTAAGGGCTTTTTAATTAGATTCTCATCAATAAATTCCTGCAACATTCATTTGCATAAACCAGATCAATCTTCATTCCCACCAAAGATAAGCACACCTGTAATACCAGCAAAACCCCTCTTCATGTCCTTCCCTTCTCAAAGTCTCTCATCATGATCGTTCCTTTACATTAGATGTGCCTAAATAAATACGTTAATGGCAATAAATTAGGTGTCAGTAAGTAGTTATTAGTAGATGAAAATCCACCCCGTCATTCAACAGCTGGACAAACAGTACAGTATTTCAGACCTGTGGGATTTTCATCAAAGATATGGCACTGTTTTAACATTTTCTATGCTGAATCATAAGCACAAAATCAAACATCATTCCAAAGTGGTTGCAACACAACCTATCAACAAAAGTACAAAAAGAATTTCCCTGGTAAACAAATAGCCTATTTTAGCAAGCACAGCTAAAAAAAAAAAAACTAGTGTCACTTTGTTCACAGCATTCTCTAATGCAGATGCAGTTGGTTTACAAAGTAAAAAGAAGAAACTTAATAATTGCTCCCGCCCTCCCAGAAACTCTGTAAAATTGCATGGCACACGTGCAAAACATTACATGTCTAAGTAAAAAAGAAAGAAATGAAATTAAACTTGTTCCAGAAAAGCAATAAATAAGCCTCCATAGGTGTAAGCCTCTGGGGAGTAAAACATCCAGTAACTTGTTCTTTTATTTTTTTTCTAGATGAAAATAAAGTAGGTGTTTCTGAACACACACTGTATGACCACTCATCATTGGCCATACGTCCTCTGGCTGTCGTCGTCTCATCAAAAGTCCCACAATGCAGTGTTTGCTTATTGTCCATCAGGTCTTCCCCTGTGCAGTAGAAGTCCTGTTGTAGAGCCACGAACAGAAACCCACAAAAATATGGATCCAGCATTGATGGCCCCTGCTGTTCTTTCAGATATGCACTGCAGCAAAAAAATGTCCTGTCGTATCCGTATTAATGGAGGGGACGTGGTGTTGGCATTCCAGAGAGCCAGGGTTTGCAGCCAGGGATGCCTGTTCATCCGTGATGCATGAAGAAAGCCAGTCAGGCGATGGCCCTCCTGCAGTAGGCAGTGCACATCACATCGTCAAACAGTCAGAAGGTCACTGGTAGGCTGCTGTGACCTCTGTCCTCTCCACATTCATTGCTGTAGATGTATGCTTCCTTTTCTAATGTTTATTTTGTCTGAATTGTTTTTTAAGATTTTCAGTATTTCATATAGATATATATATATATCTGTATGTTAGCAAAGGATTTACCCAAGTCTGGCATTTTTTGTTTATATATCACTGTCAAAAAAGCTTTCATTCATTGATAATTACATGTCTTCAAGAGGCAAAAAGAGTGCTCTTGCTTGTAAAACCCTATGCCAGATTTTTAGGTGACCATTGCAACTGTTATCCCTCAAATGCAATGCAAACATTTGAAATTTGTGAAAACCACTGAGCCCCCCTCCAGAATTTCTGTTATCAGTTTGACTAGATACAAAGTTGATATAAATGTTAAATACTTCCTAATTGGCCTAGTCCCACTGCAGTTTGGACAATAATAAATAAGTAGCATCGCAAATAATCTTACAAACTTGTGAAAATGCCAGACTGGAGTATCCCCCCCTCCTCCCCTGACCCCT
>LKNJ01003414.1:0-44837 GCA_002120245.1 Maccullochella peelii
TATATATATTATTGCTTGTATTATCTTTTATCTTTATCTATCTTTTTGTTTTGGTGTGCATTAAATCTGAAGTTTTAACATCCTACGTTTTGTCAAAGCACTTTGAATTGATTTGATTGAAAGGTTCTATATAAATAAAGTTTGTTTGATTGATCAGTTGATTTTGATCATTTTCCATCGCAAGCAAAAAGTCATTTTCTTCAGCTGTTTTATCTACAGTATGAGAAAGACGCCATCATCTCTGAACCAGACAGGTGAACAGGTGCGTTTTTATATCTGTATTTATTCTGCTGGTGCTTTTTAAGGGTCAACTGAACATTTACAGTCAGGACAGGAAGGGTCATCGTTTAAATTAGGGCTGCAATTAACGATGATTTTCATTATTCGTTCATCTGCCAATTATTCTCTCGATTACTCCATTAGTTGTTTGGTCTATAAAATGTCAGAAAATTGTGACATTTTTACCCCAATTCCATGAAATATGACATTTAAAACCACAAACGTGAACCTTATAGATTCATCCACATGTCTGAAGAACTTTGACCTGCTGGTGGCGCTAGAGGAAACGTCAGGGTATCATTAAAGTCAGTAGGATTCATCCTCTGGGGACCATGAATGTCTGTATAACATTTCATGTTAATCCACCAAATAGTTGTTGAGATATTTCCAACTGCGCTGAAGTGCGTTAAATATAAAGCTCAATATTATTAATACAAACTGTCGATTAAAGCCATGGGGGGGGGGCAGGATGTGGATGAATCCTGAAATAAAGACGATGTTTCAAACATCTTCTTCTTTGTTACACACAAAACAAATGTGATAATATTTTGCTGCATGTTTCCTTTGTAAGTGTCCTGGATTAATAGTAATAAACGTTATTTATATGGCACCTTTCATTCAGGGGCTGCAGCTCAGAGTGCTTCATGAAACCAAGCAATCAAATAAAAAGAAAAGAGGCAGCAAATAGCAAGAACAGGTACGCTGAGATGAAGAGTGACAGCTAGTTAAAGGCAAAGCTGAATAAATACGTTTTTAATTGTCGTTTAAAAATGTTCACAGAGCTTCTCTTACAGCCTCGGGTCGGCAGCTCCAGAGACAAAGAATTACAGGGTTCGTACGGCTTTTTAAAAGTGAAATTCAAGCTTTTCAAGCACTTTCAAGGCAGCCTTTATCATCACATCTAACATGTTACTATAAACGCCAAGAGACCGCAAACAAATATATCAAATATTCAAAGATTTCTGGTTTCCATGAGTGATTGTGTCGATGATGAAACACCAGATCATGTTGAAAAATCAAGCGTTTTTCAAGGACTATATTTGAATTCAAGCATATTCCTGACCTTGAAAACATAACGGTTAAAATGAAGCATTTTCCAAACTTTCAAGACTTTGTGCGAACCCTGGAATTAGTAATGTAACGACTCCATTTATGCTCTACTTTCCCGAGCGCATTCAATCAGGTGATCGTTCACAGCTGCACCGGAACATCTAGAACACATCGGGTGTCTGAGCGGCGGACGGTACCTAGCTCGTCCCACAGCTGCCTGTACTTGTCCGTCATGGTGGTTCCCTGTTGCCTCCACAGCGCCAGTCTGGGGTCGCCCATGAACTGCTCTGTGATCAGCGTTAACATGCGAGCGCCGTTGGAGTCCCTCATCTTCAGCATCTCTCTCACCTGCAGAGACGAAGGAGAGGAGGAGGAGATGCATTGTGGGTAAACGCCGCCGTACAAGCTGCCGCGGTGCGATGTGATATGATATGATATGATATGATGATTCTCCGTTACCTTGCTGAACAGTAAGTTGAGCTGCTTTCCCGAGCCGTGGTACCCGCCCTGGGAGAGAAAGAGCTTGACCTGTTCCTGAACTTGCTCCTCGTCCAGATGCCAGCAGTTCTCATCGTCCACGCTGGCGCCCGCCGTCGGATCCGGAGCTCCTGGAACGAACAAAGGAAATCAGTCAGATGCTCATTACAGCTAAACCGATGCTGATTTTCATTTATTGGTTTCACTACATTCAGATCTTTGCAGTAACACAGTGTAGAAATACTAAAAGGACACAAGTATTAGCATCAAAATACACCTAAAGAAATGCAGAATGTCCCATTTCAGAATAACGCTTATTATTATATTACTGGATTATAATTATTGATGCATTAATGTGTTGCATTGCTTCATATACTGCTGTGTGACTTGTGAGTTTCCCTCCGGGGATCAATAAAGTCTTATCTTAACTTATAATAATACATAATAATTTATTTGTTGATTATATATTGTAAGAAAGTGGAGTAAAAAGTACAGTATTTGCCTCTGAAATGTAGTGGAGTTGAAGTAACAGTACTTGACTAAATGAGTAAAGTTACTTTCCACCGCTGGCTGACAGTTAAATAAAAATCTGTGTTTTTGGGGACGAGCAGACATGAATATTCCTGCATCAGCATAAAGTTCACCTTTTGCATTAATGTATTAATGCGGTGCTGCTTACGCTCAAACACCGATCAATACGACAAACTGCAAAGTCTTCAACAATAACCAGCCTGAACATGAAGAGGAAGACATCGTATTTACAGGTTCACACTCATTAAACTGCTGAGCACGTTTACATTCAAGTCGCTGACTCATTTGTGTTTTTGCAGAGGAAACTGTGTACATGTACACAAAGTGGGATGAGGAATACTACATGAACTGTGACACAAGGTGCAGCAGATCACCACAAAAAGGAAAAACATATCCCAACATGGTACAATTTACCACATATTCAACCATAAAGTATCCAAACGTCACCGAGTGCGCCATAAAACACAACGCGCTACAACACGTACTCAAAGCACCAAAACTGTATCAAAAAGTACCGCAGAGAACGCAATTAGTCAATTAATCTGCAGCTATTTTCATAATTGATTAATCGTTTTTTAAGAAAATAAAAGGATTTTAGTTGTCATATTTAATAGTACACAGAATACTCTGGGGGTTTTGGACACATCACGCTGGACCTGTAATAAAACTATAACGGACGTTTTTCACTATTTTCTGGCATTTTATAGACAAAACGCTTAATCAGCTAATCGAGAAAACAATTGTCAGATTAATCAATAATGTAAATAATGGTTTGTACTGTAATCTGTGTCACGCACAAGTACAACAATCAACACAAGTGTACCAACAACTGCCTGCAAGTACCTGTAATCTTGTACCTGAAATACCAAAAAGAACTGCTAAAGATGTCGGTACTGCGAGGTAAACCAGCGAGGTAAACATGAAGTGTGACTGAATGACAACGTACCACAGACTCCTCTGTATTTGCACACATGAGGGGGTCAGAATATTAGAAACACCTCTGGATATAATGCAGTCCAGTACAACACAACCACTTTATACTATGACCTCAATGCTAAAATATATAATTTAAATAACTCTTCTATGACCGTGTCGATTAAATCTGAACATTTTAGCATCATAGAAGTCGACTTTATGGCAGAACAGTTGTATTGAATTGCATTAGATTGTACAGGTGTGCCTAATAAAGTGGACACTGAGTGTTTCTGTAAACAGAGCTGCTTACAGATACATATATAATATTCTGCACACTGTGGGACTTCATGTTTCTGCAACGCCCAAAACAGCAACAACAAGTCTCTTCACAAACTTTTCCCCGTGTCATGCATTCCTGCAATGCGCTCAAGTCAAACGGATTCAAGTGTGTGTGTGTGTGTGTGCGTGCGTGTGTGTGTGTGTGTGCGTGCGTGTTTCCCTCCTGTTCTCCCAAACAGCTTGTTTTTCCTGAGTCGTCTCCCAGGACGGCGGCGGCCTCCAGCTGGGCCTCCACTGCTGCGAGATGGAGGAGATCTAACACAAGTGCTCGGTGCTTGTGGGTGTTTGTTGGTGCCTCTACTGCATGCACGTTAAAAAGCCTGTTCTTCCACTGAAATCACAAATGACCTGCATTATTCCAGCCCCTGAACTCACCGTGAACCTGGTTGATCTCGGAGTTCTGCGACAGTATCTCATCCGCCAGTTTCTGTGCCGTCGGCAGCACCTCGGTGTGATGCACCGTGATTAGGTACTGAACAAACTTCTGCAGCTGGTCTCGGTTCATTTGGAAAAGAGTCTCTGAGATGGGCAGGCGCAGTTTGACCTGCTCGGGCTTCCGTACTCGGTACAGCGAGAGCGCCACGACGTGGGCACAGTAGAAGATGTCCTTGTTGCCGCAGCTGCACGTCACTGCTGTGATTTTGCAGCGGTCGAAGCTGACGCTCACGTTGCAGACGAGCTCGGGCTCTGAGGACGTGGCGGGTTCCCGTACTGTGCCGCTGAGGTGGAACCCTGTAGAGGAAACAGACAATATTCACCGTTAATCATCAACACTTAACTTACAACCTACAATAACTGAGTTTTTGATCGACGTGTTATCACTTTAAGTCGATATGGCTAACAGCTGTCCAGCTCATGTTTTTGCCACCTTCCACTCCCCTTTTAGCTCTGTTATGGTCTCCACCAACTCCTGAGGGAAATATCTGACTCTTTAGCTGCTAAATTCTCCACTTGATTCACCAGTTAGTCTTTAGCTGTGTCTGTCTGCCGTTTGGTGCTGAGCAGGTAGCGTAAAGCGGGTTTTTGGGGCTTTCTTTGATGAAAACAGCTGCCTCCTGTGGCTGAAAACAACACTAAGAGCAGTGAGAGTGAAACAAAACCCAAACGATGAGCTGAAAGTCGCTAAAACGCTCTGTAGCGCTGAAAGAAACTGCAAATGTCATCCATTGTTAAGGACGCTTGCACATAAACTACTTTTCTACCTTTGCATCTTTTTCTGGCTGATTCTGTGCGAAACTCTTAAACATGAAACCAGATGCTCCTCAGCAATGTGGTTCAACCCAACTTTGATCCGCTCAGGAAAACGCAAAGACAGACACAGAGAGAGAAAAGACAGACGAGTGAAAGGGAGGCAAGTGCAAAGACCCAAATATTCTCTTTTCCTTTTCATTTCCCTTCCACAACACCTCCAGTGCTTACCTTACCCCGAACACCTCCACCCTATGGCGGGCTGATGGGGTCATTTCACCACAGGCAGAGAGACCTGCTATTGTGCAGTGGACCTTTGGCCCTCTCACAAACTAAAACCTATAGGCCTCCATGTGTGTCTGGGGAGGGTAAACAGACAGAAAAGCAACTTTCAATGTGGCTGTGACCCTAAACGTACTTCTTGAACTCATATCTCTTGAAATTCAGGTATTTGAGTCTCTGACAGGAAAATAATCCCTGATGCAAACAATTTCTGACGTGAAGAGGAAGATCTATACCACACATGACCGAGCAAGTGTGCTGTCATTTTCCACTTTAACAAAAAACCCATGACTAATACAGATATGAAAACACAGCAGCTGCACGTGGGAGCAACAGTAGCTTTAAATGTTGTCAGTCCAGATGACATGTGCTGGCAAAAGATGACTATGCAGCAAAAACTTTGATAAAATTCTTCTGTAATGACAAGAAGTAAAACAGTCTGAGTGTGTTAAAAGTACGTATCAGACTGGGTCAGTGGGTTAGCAGCGATAACAGAAGGAGTGAACGTCTGTACTGTTTCAGTTTCACTGCACATTGTTCTTCGTATCCAAAAACACTCCATCGCTGGGAAAAGTACAGAAATACAACAGTGTAGAAAAACACTCTGTTATGCATCAAACATTTAATTAAGTAAAAGCATCAAAATATATTTAAAGTACCAAAAGTAAAAAGGTACTCATTATGCAGAATGGCCCATTTTTAGAATAAATGTATATTATTTTATTGGATTATGATTATTGATGCATTAATGTGTTTAATGTTGCTGGTAAAAGTGGAGCTAATTTTAATGCATTTACTGTATATATACTGTAAATACTGCCTAATGAATAATATCATCATTCATCTGAATCTGCAAAGTAACTAGTAACTTATCAGATAAAAAAGTACAATATTTGCCTCTGAATTGTAATGAGTGGCAGAAAATGGAAATACTCAAGTACAAGTTTGAGGTACTTGTACTTTACTTAAGTACAGTGTAAATAAAGTACACTGTGTGTAAATGTTCTTACTTTCCAGAACTAGAACAGACGTGTGCTACAGTTACTCTGAACTCCAAAGGTGTGACAAAAGCATTTTGACATATACAACTAATATTTTGTCTCACAAGGCGAGATACACGACCACAGCTGCACGGTGTTGCATCATGTTGATGTGCAAACTGAGAAATGTGGCCACCTGTGAGGCTGACAGCGACAGATGACAACATTATTAAATGGTAGTTTGAACCAAAGAAAATCAAAAAACCTTCGGTCAAACTCTGCAGGGCCGTTTAAATCAACTGGGAACAGACAGAAAAAGCCACTGCATCTTCTTAGAAACCAAACTTCTTATCAAACCACTGCTGTTTCATGTGATTGTCACAATAATCCAGTACTGTTTACATATTAAAGCTTAAGTTTTGCTCAACAGCAACCAAAGTGTAAAAAAGACAATTCGCCCCATAAAACAGCAAATTGTAATTTTTACACTTCGGGTTTTGTACAGATTAAACAAACAAGACATAACATGTTAATCTGTGAGCTTTAGAGGTGCTGGTTGCCGGATTTTGTTACCTTTGGACAGAACCAGGCTTTATGCTAAGCTAAGATAACTGGCTGCTAGCTCTGGCTACATATTTACTGTACAGACATGAGAGTGGTATCAATCTTCTCATCTAACTCGCTACAAGAAAGTGAATGTTTCCCAAAAATATAAAAATATTGCATAATACAGCAGTGACTCAGCAGAAAAGATTGCTAACATTAGCCACCATTAGCCCGTGGTCACACCAGACCAAGTAGGGTATTGAATCGAGCATTTTACTGTTTAACAATTAAACTTTTGATTCTTAAGAGAAAGAATGGGTCATTTCTTCTTTTAAAAGTTACAGTTCAGGTCAGAAATTAGTCCAGAGGGGGAGTTTAAAGAAGCTAACAGGGGGCGTCCTGGTAGCCTAAAGACGCATAACTTTTAGCTAACTGCAGTGTCCCTGGTTCAGTTCTAGCTAGAGACCTTTGTTGCACATCATACCCCCCTGTCTCTCCCTACATCTCCTGTTTATATCTACACTGTCGACTATCAAATAAATGCAAAAACTAAAGCTAACAGTGTAGCTAACATTTTCTAATGATATTGCAAAATAAGACTAAGCTGCAGACAGATCTGCACACTGTGGGCCACCAGTTTCTGCTACACAGCCACCAACATATGCAGCCCTCCATCTATCTATAGTACTTACATGGGGTGACATATGTTCACTATTTATAACAGCTGTCAAAACACTGCATGTGAGCTTGGTAAAGAAAAAAAACCTTTGCAGTGGCAATATACTGACTAATATACCAAAATACTACCAGTGCTCTTCACCCTGGAACATTAGCTGGGAGATTTTGATTTCCACTTTGCTCAAATGTTCACACACACACACACACACACACACACACACACACACACACACACACACACACACACACACACACACACACACCACCCCTGCTGGGTGGAACAAACGTTGTGAACAGTAGGTGTTGTGGCTGCGCGATACAGAACCAAACCAGGCATCAGGACTACAAGACAATATCCGAGAGTGAAACTTGCATGACTGATGATTGACTGAAAACGATTCTGTTTCTGGGAATCGCGCAGCACTTTGTTTAGTAAGACAAAAACCAGGTATTGATTTTATAAATTGGGATGATGCACAAAGATTGAGCTGGCTAATTGGAGAAAAAAAAAAAAGCTATTTATCAGGATAAACTGGAGCCGTTCATTTGAAAGAATATAGATCTTTGTTCTTTTGCTCTTTTGTTTGTTTGGTTTTTTGGGGATATGTATTACCGGAAGATGTAGGGTTTTGTAAAATAGCGGTGTCATGTGGAATGGGCCAGATGTTTGGCATTACACACAAATAAAAACTAAACTAAACTGTATAGAAATAGTTAAAACATCCTGTCAGTTCTGCTTTCCCTGTTGAGCAGACGCACACACTGGATCACACTTCACACAACCACCAGTCCACATCCTGTCTTTTAAAACGCACACAGACAGAAATGTGTGGTGCTCTCCGTTACGCAGCCCAGCCCCAGTCATGCCTGGCCCACTGCTGAACTACTGACGTAACAGAAAGAGAGAGAGAGAGTGACTCGAGGAGGAGGAGGAGAAAGGAGGAGGAGGAGGAGACCGCTGTGCTGCTGGAAAAATCGGTATGCCCTCAGCTGAGTGTGTGTGCACATGCAGGAGTGTACGCTTGGCGGTGAGCCAAAGCCCTGAGCTCAGCATTCTGTAATGCACTTCCTCTCCCCGTGTCTGCGCTTCACAGCTTGCATAATACAGCTCTGTGCACTGCACAGCAACCAAACTTAACTCCTTCGCTCCCAACGCAGCACGATAGCAGGAGTTTCTGCAAGTTACAGTTAAGACTCTTTAAATCCACACAGGAAACAATTTCATTCCCGTTTATCGAAAGTATGATGGACAACCAGTGAGGAGGGTTTGGCCTCGAGATATTCATTATTATATCACATTTCTTCATTATGTCCCAGCAGTATGCAACACTAATTCATAATTATATAGTTAGTTAAATATTTGAGGAAATATTTGCTTTTTCTTGCCAAGAGTTAGATGAGAAGATTGACACCACTCTCATGTTTATCTATTATGTATATGAAGCTGGAACCAGGAGATAGTTAGCTTAGCTTAGCATAAAGACAGGCAGAAAGTCAATGCATCCAGACAAGAAATAGTCCGACACGTAACACTCCATAAAACCATAACTTGTCGCCTTTACACTTAAACAAACGAGATATATCGTGTTAATCAGTAAACTTTAGAGGTGCTGGTAGGCTGATGCTACCTTTGGACAGAGCCAGGCTAGCCATTTCCCCGTTTCCACTCTTTATGCTAAGCTAAGCTAAGCGACAGCTGGCTCCGGCTACATATTTACTGTACAGATGTGTGAGTTTTATCGATTTTCATATCTAACTCTCTTCTGGACCCAGATTACTGGCAGAACATGAATGGATTAAACAAAAGCTTTTGCTAAAAATTAACACGTCTTTTATGAGACAATGAGCTTCCTAGCCACTGTAGCTAGCAGTTGTCACGGTGTTGACTGAAACTCTGCAAAAAAGGATTGAACAACCTCTTGCAGCACAATCCCACTTTTAGTTTATAGGTGTATAACATCTCCCGGCATGCTGCAATCAGATATGAAAACATCACTGCATATGGGAGGCAAGAGAACATATTTAAGATATTTGTAAATTAAATTTAAGGCCTTTTTTGAATAAACTACATTCAGTGCTTTTTCAGACAGTCAAAGACCTGCAGATGCCCTGAATACACTCGCCTGGAAACCGAGGTTTAACACTTAACTCCCAATTAAGCCCGAGGTAGTCGACTTAAGCCGCCTCTACAGGATTCAGAGAGGAGGAGATGAGGATGAGGGGATGAGAGGAGGGGCAAAACGGGGGGGGGGAGGCCAGGACGTTAGCCTGTGAAAGAGCAGTAGCTCAGCTCCCTACAGAGTTCAGCCTAAAAGGAGACCTTCATGCCAGAGGCATCGACATCGCCCACTGAAACTGGCTGCAGGGGGTCATTCTCAGCTATGTGGGACACACACACACACACACACACACACACCAGTCAACTATTCAGTCGGCTCGGCCTCCAAAGCTGGCCAGTCAGGCGTAAGTGAGAGCTTCTCAACCAAGGTGTGTTTTGTGTGAATGTGTTTTTTGTGTGAATGTGTTTTTTGTGTGTGTGTGTGTGTGTGTGTGTGTGTGAGAGAGAGTGTGTACTGTGTGTGTACTTCTGATGACAATGGGGAACCTAATCTCTTACCCGTGGAGATGCAGAGGCACCTCTGGGGTTGTAGCAAGGAGAAGTAAACAACTAATCAATACTCACGGCGCGCTGATTGCCATCTGCCCTTAAAGACGAGTTTCAGATCAGCTTCCCATAGAAGTTTCTGGTGTAGCTGCTAACGCTAACTGGGTCCTGTGATTCTAGCATAGGCGTTATCAAAAAGAGACAAGAATCAGGCTGAAACATACTGAACTGATACAGATTATGTAAAAACTCCATAAGGAGGATAGCCAGGTAGCCAACTGACCATTTGTTAACTGTTAGCATCCAAAGCTAGGTACGGCAGGTCTGTCAAGCTTTGGATTTCTCCACATGTTGAAGCGGTAATACGTAATATACTCTGTGTCTGAATAGTTTGGATGATAGTTTCTCTTTTATAGCCTTTTCAAAACTAAAAAACAAAAAAGGAACAGATTAAATAATGTGTTTATCTGCTCTATAGTAAGCTGCAGATGTTAGCATGCCGGGCTAACTTGCTTACTGCCTACAGTAGTAAACTATCCCAGCTTTACTTCCAAGGCCAACAGTTAGCATATCATTAGCTAACAACATTATTTTGTGGGGTTATAGGATACATTTTAAAAAGCTCATCAACTGTGTGGATGCTGGTCCTGGATGCTACTATATCAGGCTAACGTTAGCAGCTCTGTTCCAATCTTTATTAAGATACTACCTTAGCATTAAACACCTCGGTTGGTTCACACCCTAAAAGCATTTTCTCTTGTAATGTTAAAACTGAAACCTACTTTTTGTAAATCTATGTAATCTTTGTCAAAGTAAGTAAGCTAAGCAGCCAAAAAGGGATATATTAGAACAAAATGACAGTCTGATTTTAACTTATTTTTCCCTATAATACTTACAGTATTGGACTAAGTAGCTCGACACCGTTTCTTTATTTCCATGTCTCCCATATGCTAACTTTTTGCTAGCTTTAGCCTCTGTGTTTTAGCATGATATCATGAATGTAGCCATCAAGTGCATATTTGATGACCATTTTTATTGGTCTTAAAAAGTCAACCTGAAGACAGTCTTTGGCGCTAACATTAGCTTAATTAGCTAGCCAGCTAAAGGCAGATGCTAGAGTTGTGGGTTTGAATGCTAGCAGCTAACAAGGTAATGTGCTAACGCAACGGGGGGGGGTTGAAGTGTGTGTCGTGTGTGTGTGTGTGTAAGGAGCTAGAGGATGCACCTCCATGCAAGCCCAAAATGAGGTCAATGAGGATTTGAGTTAACTGGGTCAATCTGTGTACCTCACCTACAGCTCCTTACAGCATGAACATGCTAATCAATGCTCTCTTTATTTTTATAGACAGACAGACAGAGACAGAGAGACAGATAGAGAGACAGACAGAGAGACCATAAATATACCTGACATTAATTATTTTCCAAACAATTCAGCCAGTTATCTGCTTCTTCGTCCAATCCAATCTCCTGCTGATGGTAACAGAACTCTAGAAATAGCAAACTGCACTGAAATACTAAGAGGAGGAAGGAGTCCTGGCCTGAAATTCCTCAGCTCTGTCAGAAAAACAAGAGGCCGCCTTTACAACACATGAGAAATTGCAAGCGGTCTCGTCACTCAGACAAGAAAACGACTCCTCCAGCGGACACCGCTGAAGCCGCTGTTTTATGGTGTCCATTTCAAACGTCCAATAAAAACGGGACCTCGGCTGAAATTTGTGTCTAATTGCTGCCATTCAGGCTCCAGCGAGGCCCATCTGGGCTGCAGCGAGCTCCGGGAGGGAACTGGAAACAATGGACTCAATCAGAGAGAGAGATGGGCCTTTTTACAGTGCGAGCGCACTGAGAAACCTCCCAGTGGTTTTCCTCAGAGCAGATCGTGGTGGCAGAACATGAATCAATTACTAAAACAACGATTAAAGCACTCAGAGATGCTACACTCGCTACTGCTAACGTATAATGTAATTTGAGGATTATGAACGCAGGTGTCACATGAGGCAAAGTGGAAACTAGAACTGAATTATACTTTATTTATATTTCATTAATCTGCTGATTATTTTCTATGTTATTATTTTATCATTTCTGTAGTGGTAAACTACTTTAAAATTCAATCTTAACACTAGTTTGGGACACCACCTTCATTTGAAGGAACATTTTTAAAAACAACAAATGATGCCGTGAAAAATCAGTCCAGGGAGCCTCAGGCCGATGAGCTGAGGACAACGGTAGGCAGAGGAGAACAAGTGACATATACCAACAGCTTTTCATGATAAGAGTTGATGTCTCTCTTTGGAATAGAACAACAGATAATTAGGCCAAGACGAGGTTATTTACTTGGTTCTATTCTAACTTGAAACTGATTATTTGGGCCAGTCTAGCTACTTTGCTAGCCCTACACGAGCTCTAGGATGGCAGGATTTCCCTAGCAGACAACCAAAAAAAAAATCAACTGTTACGTTTAATCAAACACCGGAGACTGCCATATGTGTATGTTGGTTCACTGTTTAGAACCCACTGTCATGTCCCATGTGGGTTCTCAGTGGTTGTCTTTGCTTTATCAATCCCTTTGAGGCTAGTTCACGTAGTTGTCGACTAGTTAAGGTGCGGGGGCATGCCATGACACCAAGGTGATGGCTAGTGGTGAAGTGGAGGTTAAGAATATTTCACAGTCAGCTTTGACATAGTTAGGTTGGCGCTCAACAAAGCTGCTGACATCACGACTAGATGTCACCTTGATTAGATAGATTTTATCGTCAACTGTGACATTTGGGAATTTCCACAAATAGAAATCAATGTCTCTCAGATAGTAGATAATGGTATTGGGAAAGCCACCAAAGTCAGGTTCAAAACGTTTTATGTTGCAAGCGATCGTATCTAGGTCTCTATCGGAGGGACTCTGATTATGAAGAGTAGGTACCTGAAGGCAGATAAGGTCGCTGACAGGAACTTGCTCTAACCTGCTCAGGTGGGGCCCAACTGGCCCGGGAGGGTTGTGAAGTCAAGCCTACTTGAGCGCCACAAGCGTTTGGAGTACTTTTCTTTTCTTCCTCTTTGGTCTCCTGTTGCTGATGGGGCTCCTTGACTCTGTACTTGGCCATGTCTTTTTGCTCTTGCATATCTTGTACGCATTTTAGATCAGCTTCTCTACACTTTGCGTAGACTCTGACTTGAGCTTTCAGCTCTCTTATTTCTTCTACTGTCTGCTCGAGGAAGTTCTCCGACCTGTCAAGTCGGCCTGTAGTTACAGATAGATCTCGCTCACATTCTAGCTTTTTGCACCTTTCTTTGAACTCAGCTCCCCGTCTACCTCATATGGTGCGTTACATCGAGCTTCCAGCTCATCAGTGTGCATTTCCGCTCTGGCTAAAGGCTGCTTAGCCTGTTTAAGCTGCTGTTGAAGGATTTGCTACCATGCATGCGGTCGTGCAGTTTCTTTCGTGAACTCCAGGTGACCTATGGTAACTTCAAGCTCTGACATTACCGCTTCAATGTCAGAGGTGTAAGCATATTGGCTTTGCGCTGCATAGCCAGCCAATGACTCTTCGGCCATATTCTCAAGGGGGTCTCCTCGATTTGAGGGTCCAGACAGGGCTGGATTCGCCATGTCTGCTATAATTTGACTTATAGGTAGTTTGGTTACTGAATCCCACTAAGAGACGCGTGAGAGTCTCAATTTACTCTGTGAACAACTGTGAAACCTGTGCATGCTCGCCTTATTTCATTAGTGTTAAGACTTAGGATGGGTCGTATGCAAATAACAGAAGGAGTGGTTCAATCGCTCGCCGGAGTATGGGAGATTGTCAGTTCCGGAATCATCGCAGCAACTAAACTTGAACCCTCTTTGACAAATATCTCTTGTGTTGGTTTGAGACCGCAGCCCTGTAAAAGAGATATTAACCCTTCACTACTACACGAGCAGCTGCTCCATGCTAGGTAGCTAAACTAACAAGGAGACACGGGTCTGTTTACATAGTAAACAAGGAATTAAATCTGTGAATTATTAATCAACTCATTTTATGTCGTACAAATGCAGGAGTGGGTTTATTCATCACGAGCACAGGTGCTCAGTAATATTAACTGGATTACTGCTCTTAGCTTACCTCTAATATACTTTAATTCAGACTTGGGCTGAATTTGTGAAGCCGGTGCCATACATTTGTTTGCCGTTTTTACTTGAAAAATTACTTGAAATGACTAATCGCTCATCAAAATAGCTGCCAATACATTTTCTTTCGATCAATTAATCGACTAACCATAGCAGCCCTGATCAAAAGTAGCTAATAACCATAACTGTCAAGTATATGTAGTGGAGCAGAAAGTGTTTCCCTCTGAGATGTGGTGGATTTAAAGCATAAAGTAGCATAAAATGGAAGTAGTAGCTCAAATGTGTACTTAAGTACAGTACTTGAGTAAATGTACTTTGTTACTTTCCACCACTGATTACAGCAGGTATAATCATACATGCATGTGCACAAACACACAGGGTACAGTGCATGTTAATGATGGGAGTGAGCTTGACTCCAAACTGAGCTCCATTTTTAGAATAACTCAGAAAACAACCACCAGTTCACATGCAGCTCCCTGATGGAGCCGGCTCCTCCGTGGAGGATCATGGGCAGACAAACACATGCAATCTCACCAGCATATTTACGTCAATGTGTCCTTGCTAAGATAAATAACGGCCGTCAGAGGTTTGACAGCAAGCTTCTAAAAAGGGACAGAAGGGGATTTTCTCCACCCTGTCTTTCCCCATTTAAAAGCATTTGTTTGAGTGCTGTCTGTTCCCGATGTGCTCGGTGAAAGTCATTTGTTCAGCCTCTGAGGACCATCAGCAGGCCAGCCACTGCCTCTCCTCTCCAAATGCATTTGTTTCCACTCCAGAGATACAGCGCGATCTCCACAGAGATCCTCGCAAAGCTGCCCGGCTGCTGCTAATGAGCACAGGAATCCCATGAAGACACGAATAAAATCAAATAAAAGCTTTTAGTGTTTGCTTACATGTCGATGTGGTTTATTAAATGTTGTTTTTTCAAGACGAAGAAGAAGAAGAAGAAGAAGAAGAAGAAGAAGAAGAAGAAGAAGAGGTGAGCGGCGTTTTCTACAACTGATGTGAATATTCTCTGAATCATGTACATGAAAGGAATAGTTCAACATTTTTGGGGCTCATGTCTCATGTTTGTACCTTAAATATGAAGCTGAAACCAGGACACAGTTAGCTTAGCTTAGCATAAAGACTGGAAATAACCAGCGTGGCTCTGTCCAAAGGTAAGAAAATCCCTCTACCGTTGACTAACACATTATATCTCGTTTGTTTGATCTACAAAACGAAGAAACGACAAGTTATGGTTTGACGGGGGTTTTGTGCCGGAGTCTTTCTTGACCGGATGCAGTGACTTCCTGCCATTTTCCCCTGCTTCCAGTCTTTATGCTAAGCTAAGCTAACTATGCAGCTTGATATTTAATGGACAGACATTAGAGTGGTATCAATCTTCTCATCTAACTCTTGGCAAGAAAGCAAATATTTCCCAAAATGTTGAATTATTCCTTTAAAACAGCTACAAGTCAGGGATTAATCGAAGGATCATATTGTGCTATTAAGTACCTTTGATTTATCTGGTAGCGTTCACAGATTGAACGATGAAAATACGCTCAATCCTCTAGATTATTTACATCACGTCTTTGATCACATCAGAAAAGATGCTGACAAAAATAACCAGAAAGTAAAAGGAAAAAAACAAAAGCAAAAAAAAGAGGAAAACTGGATGTGGGAATAAGCAGCAGATCAGTGAAGCAGGCCAACAGAAGGCCGGTGGGAGGACTCGGAGCGCTGGAACTCTGTGGGAACAACGTCGGGTCTCTGCGTGAAGTTAACTCACAGTAACCTGAATGCTGCTTGTGCTCCTGTGGGAGTGTGGTGGTGCAACTCCAGCTGTTTCTGCATTTTGTGTTCCCCTTTAATGACACCATTTCCCTCCACTGGATCAGCTCTCTCCATCTCCTGAGATTATAGTCTCTACTCTGCCACAGTGGAATACAGGTTACACTCATTTCTGCACCGATAGGTACGGACTGACACATCTTCATCTATTTTACTTAAGTAAAAGCACCAATATCGTAGTCAGGGTTCATACAGCTTTTTTAAGAGTAACATTCAAGCACTTTCAAGCACTTTCAAGGTAGCTAAACCTACAAATTAACAGACTCGAAGCCTTTATCATCACATTTAAATTGTTACTATAAACCAGGAGACAACAAACAAACATGATGACGGGATCGTTTCATTTCAAATATTAAATATTTTTGGTTTACGTTTCAGGCCTTCACTCTAACCTTGAAAACATAACTGGTAAAATGAAGCATTTTCCAAACTTTCAAGACTTTGTACGAACCCTGCTGCAGAATGGCCAATTTCAGAATAGTATATATTATATTATCAGATTATAATGTATTTTATAATGTAAATTGAAATGAGTGGCCGTCTGGAAAGTAGAAAATAAACTCTAAAAGACTTATAAGACTTAGTATGCGCAGTCTAGAGTATGCTTTGGAAAAGGCAGCAATCTTAAATTGTCTATAATCAATATTTTGATAATAATATATCAAATGACAATGTGAGGGGTGGCTCAGCTCCCCTCGGCTTCACAGTGAGTTTCAGCTGTAATTTTACTGTTTTCAGCGCTCTCAGAGAAAAAACCTGTAAAAACCCGACAGTCCACTACCTGCTCAGCAGCAGACAGCAGACAGACACAGTTAGCAGCTAGCTGGTGAACATAGCGGAGCATTTAGCAGCTAAAGAGCCAGATATTTCCCTCTGGAGGTGGTGGAGACCAAACACAGAGCTAACAGAGAGGGAACACTGGTGTACATAAGCAACTGTTCGTTATTGCAGGTTCATATATGCAACCAGCACTATGGACTATCTTATAAGGCCATAAAATGTGTGAGAGGAGCTATAATACGCTGTTGTGACACCTCAAAACGAAAGTCCAGTCTGCATTTGTCCAAACAGACACACCTACTGCGGACTTGCAGCACAAGCCAACAAGAGCTGCTCTCCGTGAGCACCAGTGTGACCTTTGACCCTCTGAACTGACTCCCTTGAGGTCCCAAGCAGCCTGACAGCACCAGTGTGTGCAGTGGTGAAACTGCGGTGGCAGATAGGTAGGTAGGTAGAATATTCAAATCATATCTGAGCATTGTCAAACTTGGTACAAAAACTTTTTGCATTTTAGAAACACGTGTAGCCAAAGAACGAAACTACCACATACGGCGCCCGTACGGTAAAAATGACATTACAGCAGTTGCAGTATTAAAAACCAAACACATCTGACTGGACCAACTCTTTCCAGTAAGTGTATTTTCATATCTCCACATTCACACACTTCATTTGTATATGCTGTATATAAAAGTGACAAGTCCTTCATGTTAAATGCATTAAAGTAAATGATGACTCAGCATCTGGCTGAATTATTAAGACCTTGTTCTTCAAACGTGGCTAATCAGGCTAAAACGATCCTGTTAATTCTCATCCAGCTAATTTATTTCTTCAAACAAAGTTAGAGGATCGATTTGCAACCGCAACTAAGAATTATTTTCTCGATTAATCGTTTAGTCTATAAACTATCAGAAAATCTGATTATCCTTTAGAGCACAAGGCGACGTCATCAGATGTCTTGTTTTGTCCGACTAACAGTCCAAAACCCCCCAAAATATTACATTTTTATATAATGTAAGACCAAGAAATGCTGCATATTCTCTCATTTGAGACCCTGGAACCATAAAATATTTGGCATTGCCAGTCACTATAGCTGTCAAATACATGTAGTGGAGTAGAAAGTATAAAGCAGCATAAATGAAGATATACTCAATACATATTATAATATTCGGCATTTTGTGCTTTAAAGAAATGTAATGATTAATCGACTAATCGTTGCAGCTCCAATCATGATCCAGATTATTGTGAACGAGCTGCACATTTACATGTTTGGGTTTATGGACATGTTGCTCTGACAACAACTGATAAATCCAGGCTTTTGTCGAATCATCAACAATCAAATCAAGCGTGTGTGTATCTGCTGTGTGTGTGTGTGTGCGTGTGTGTGCTGAACAAGTAGCCCAACAACATTATCTGGGCTTGTCTTTGTCTGCAGCCGACTGAGAGCAACCGTTTAACTGTCAGCGTAACGTCACAACGGCGTGTCTGCAAGAGGAAGGAATACTTTCCTACATCGTCACAGAGGAGGAGGGGCCCCTCGCTGTCAAAACAGGATGCAGGTCTCGCCATATCATGGCAGTGCATCAAACCAGAATTACACACCCTCAACCTCCTTTCTATTTGGGCTAAACAGACGATACCGCTTTCTCAACATTTCTGGGGAAAGAAAGGACTCTGCTGAACCAGCAGGCGTGACTGGACTGGAAGATAAAGTGTCCCGGTTCAACCCTCCTCCTAATCAACCTTGTTCTTTCTTTGTTTACAGTTATCTTTGGTTGCTGTCGTCTCACGTTATCTGTCTATTCCTGTCTGAGCACCCACAACCAACCAGCTCTTTTCTTACACTGCATCTCATTTACCAGCTGGAGCTGCCTTCCTGCTCAGCTGCGATGTGATTGGTCGTGTCGCCTCGCAGTGTCTGTCCATCCTCGCCACGACCGAGTGCGTCACAGAAAACAGAGTGATGATCATGATTATACCAACTGGCTGCTCAAACTTACTGATATTAATCTTCCTTTCTCACTGTGAATACAAATGATGTCTGGTGGAGGTGGAGATGGTAATATATGGAAAAGTATAACTTTAGGGCACTTTGCTCGAGCATATCTTCATTTCAGAGGCAAATGTTGTTCTTTCGACTCCACTACATATATTTGACAGCTATGGTTACTGGCTTACTTTAGAGCAGAGCTGTAAAGATTAGTCGATTAATTGATCGAAAGTGGATTTATTGGCAACTATTTTGATAATCGATTAGTCATTTAAGTTATTTTTCAGGCAAATAACACAAATATTTGATAGTTTCAAGTTGTCAAATGAGAGAAGCAGTTTAAAGCAGTTCAAACTAGCACATCAGTATTAACAACAATAATGTCACATATAATAAGATATCAGTCACAGCTCTTTTTTTCTGCAAAACGAGTACTTTTACTTTTGATACTTTAAGTACGTTTTGCTGATAATACTTTTGTACTTTTACTTAAGCAGGAGTTTGAATGCAGGACTTGAAACTTCCTCCATCCTCAGTGTTTTCTACTCGCTTCATTTTAACTCAGCATGCAGCTGCACATTCATCTGATCATCACATGTTAACCACCCATTTCTCTCACCGCCCCTCCCTGCCACAAACTGCATTAAAGCCCAGTCGATACGCCTTTCAAACGCACTGACATTACTCATCTTTAACAGATGAAAACAATGACTCAACTTGTAAGCGCATGCCAGGCATACCGCGTTTGAACGAAAACATACCGGATGGGTTTGCAGGGCTTGTGGGAGCTTGTGTCATCCCTGAGGTGTGCAAGTGTGTGAGAGTTTTATAGAGCAACTGTATTGGCAAGCTGAATCATACGTCATTATTAGAGCCGCGACTAACAATGATCATTATGAAATCATCCGCCGATTATTTTCTCCATTAAACTCCACTAATTTCATACATAAAAGGTCAGTTTGCTCGTCATGGAGAAAACTAGTCAGCCAAAACTGTTATATAAAGTCTTCCGTGGCTCTGAAAATATCTGTTTTTTTGCTAAATATTTAAAAAGGGACAAGCCTGTGTACATAAAAACATCAGAGGAGAAGTTAACTACGACTGGCAAGGTGCTTAAAATTGTGTTATTTTGCTTGAAAAGTCACATAAACGCTGGTTTCAGCTGTCGGTCACTAAAGTCTTAAGAATTCTAAAGAATTTTTCACGTGCGGCAACAAAGTTGTGCGACCGTTTGCCTGGAAGTGTTTGGACAATGGACACGTGATCAGATAGTCTCAGGATGTGCTTTAAAACCAGGTTTCGGTTGTCAAAATTTCAACACGCTGTACCTGTCGAAGCTTCAAGGCACTCGCCCCAAAAGCAGCGACACATCAATGAGTCAGGGAGCTTAAGGTTGGGGAAAGGCCTGCAGCTGCAGTCGGACCAGGAGAACGAGATCATTTGCTTGTTATTACAGATACAGAGACGTCGGTGCAAAAGGTGGAGCATGCAAAGAGGCAGAATAATAAACTGAAACCAGACAGGAGATCCCCACATGAGGAGCCGAAGCAGAAGGCAGGAAGCGAATGGTTACAGGTCCCGTGACAACATCAGGGGGGTGATCTGCATGTGTCGGCTCACAGTCAGTAGGTTTACATTATGTGACACACAGTCTGGGCACTTGGTGAATTTGGCTAAGCAAACAGCATGATGATTTCTCTCCCTGGGCCCAACAAGCACAGGAGTATAGATACTGAGAGCAGATGGCAGGAGCGTTATCTGGCAGAGCAGGTTCACATGAAGGAGGGAGGCATACGTTGTTGTAAAGACAAACTTAAATGTCTTAAACTCTCCACACTTCTGTTGGTGTAAGGAAATATATATAAACTAAAATGATACTGCATCTATTGTGCACAATTTTCCATTTCAAAGGAGGACAAACCCATATTTGGATAGATTTGTGGCCTCTCCGGAGGCGTTTCCCATGGCAACAGTGGAGTGACATATGTCTTTTCCACATATCGCTGGTAATATACCGTTAGTAATTAAAGACATCTGACGCGTTACAACATTTTGAAGAACCCATCAAGCTATTAAGTTTGCATTTCACTTGGAAAGTGGAAGCTAGCAAGCTCAGTAGCTCATAAGTAACAAAGAAATAACGTCTAGTGGGAATCAGTGCTTATGGTGGCAAGCTAGGCTAACTAGCTTCCAATTTCCAAGTGAAGACTAGGAAATGCAGGTGTGCCGAGTCACCTGCAGCTCTCCCACATTCAGTGTTGTGTTTGTCCTGCATCTTAGAAAGGAGGGGGGCTAGCTAGCGTTAGTGATCCGTCTGTCATGGGTCCAGTTGTGGTGGAGGCATGCTATTAAGTTTGTGTCTCACTCGGAAAGTGGAAGCTAGACAGCTCACTAGCCTTCACTCGACATTGGAAGCTTGTTAGCCTAGCTTGCTAACGTTAGCACTGATTCCCATAGACGTTACTTTTGATTCATATTGTTTCAACACCTCCCGGATCAGTGTTGTTGCTAGCTAGCGTTAGTGAATCTGTCTTTCGTGTCGTGATGATGGCAAATAACCAGACTGAAAACTCACAGAAACAGGCCGTCCTGTAGCCTCAGCAGCACTCTGTACTTTATTCTGTGATTAAATCACAAGTATTACATGAAGTCAAAGAGTAACGTTGGGAGTGCTCAAATCACAGATGGGACTAACAGCAAAAAGCAACGTATATATGTTTTTCAGCCGCAGCAGGCAGCTGTTTTTACTGACAAACCTCTAAAAACCTGCTGTCCACTACCTGCTCAGCTGCAGACAGCACAGACACAGTTAGCAGCTAGCTGGTGAACAGAGTGGAGCATTTAGCAGCTAAAGAGCCAGATATTTCCCCCAGGAGCTGGTGGCTGCTGGATGTGTAAATAAGCAACTGTTTGCTAACAAGTTCACCCATATCAACTTAAAAGGTGATGATATGTCATCAGTTATAAAAACCAGTAATTGCAGGTTTAAATTTCTTCTTTTGTGCAGACTTCTTAGAAGAAAAAAAGAATCTTAGTTTATTAGAATTTCAGTCCGAGTCCAACGGAGGACCATCCGTCTTCATTAACCATGCTCCGGCTGTGAGCTAAGGTAACAGCCTCTGATGGATGACACCTTTAAGTTCCCATTAAAAAGGTAAGCATTGCTCATAAGCAGCTTCTGATTTACACTCACAGGCTGGGAGAGGTGAGCCGCCTGCTATGCAAAGACAAAAGCTTGTGCTTCTCATCCAGCCTGCACCGCTCAACACGGCCGCCAGCAAACAGCCTCTTTTTCATGAGAATCGAAAAGATCAAGAACAGGCAGTTTGGCCGACCTCAGATAATCATGGGCAGTGCCAATATGTTTCAAATGCTCAGAGCACTTCACCTGTTATTACCTAAAGTGCTCTTGTTTGCAGAGCTGCAGGGGTCCAAAGGGCAGTCCTCTTCGGAGACCACCCCATGAGGAGGCCCAGGGTCCCCATGAGGCGAGGACAGCAGCAGGCTTTGACTTGCTGAGACACTGCTGGGTTGAATAAAACTCCCAAGAAACGAGCCCACTCCACTGTTTTCAACAAACTCTGAGAGGCAATTGTGTGTCTAGAGCTGGAACGATTAGGCAATTAATCAATTAGTCGATCTACAGAAAAACAATCAGCAACTGTTTTCGTAACTGATTAATCATTAACAGGAATTTTTAGAGCAAAAACGCCAAAAGTTCCCCCAACTCCAGATTCTCAATTGTGGGGATTTGCTGCTTTTCTTTATCTTTTGTGACAGTAAATCTGAACAGGCTTCAACTAATGCTAATTTTCATTATCAATTAATCATAAAGTTGTGGAAAAATTTTATAATTTCCATCGGCTCAAGAAGATGTATTCCAATCGTTTTGTTCGACCAACAGTCCAAAAACCCAAAGATATTGACTTTACTGTCATATATGAACAAATCTTCACATTTCAGACGCTCGAACTGGTGAAGTGTTTGGCATTTTTGCTTGAAAAAAATGACTAAAACCATTAAATCGATTATCAAAATAGCTGCAGATTAATTTTCTGTCGCTTGACTAATCGATTAAATCGACCAACCTGAATATTTTGGATCGGACAAAACAAGCAATTTGGAAATGGTGATGGACATTTTTCACATTTCATGGAACAAACTACTCGAGAAAATAATTGGAACATTAATTGAACACGACAGTGATCGTTAGTTAGCTGCAGTAGCATTATGCGGAGCCCAAGAAGAAGTAAGACGGGCAGCCAATGTGCTGATAAGAACAAAACGGGATTTATTGAGCCGATTGAGCGCAGACGGAGGTAAACTGGTTACTCCCCTCCTCCACCCGCCTCTCTGCTCCGCCGTCTCTCCTCTCCCTCGAGCTGAAGGTTAATGATGAAGCGATACGACAGAGGAATAAAGATCAGGGAGACGTGGACGGATGTGGGAAGAGTGCTAAACCAGTCTGGAGCAGCTGTGGCGAGAGATTATGAGCAACGTCCAGCTACTAACCAACCTACACCTTAAAGGATGAGGCTGGTGATATTCTATATTTTCCTCTCGTCAATAAAACCCATGAAAAGAGCAAAACCAATAAATTGATCCTACAAACATATACTGGCCTGATATATCACATTCCTCTGTTCCATAGTATTAGTGACTCAATCACAAGAGCACCAAATGTGGATTCATCCGCCGCTGAAAATAGTCACCAACAAAAGCACTATTTCCTCCTGTTTGAGTAACGTTTGCTAAAAACTACTGTGAAATTATTTGTCCTTTTTAAAAAATGAAACTATATGTTTGTGAGATGTTGTGGGAACCAATGGGCTTCGAGCTGGGAGCCACAGAGAGAGAAGGCAGAAAAAGTTGACAGATGGACAAAAGCATTTTTGGTTTCCGTCTTTTCGTGGCATTTGTAGACAAAAAGAAAAATGTAGAATAACGCCGGCCTCATCCTTTAAGTGTTTTACCCTCCACTGAAAAATGTGTTTTAAACAGTGTAAGCTAATTTACGTCTACGTGTCGATTGAGCTTCTTCTCTCCGTGTGGAAGCAGAAATGAAAAACTGACCTGGAAAACACCTGGAAAATACCTGGGCAGAACTCCAAGACTTCAACCAGCAACAACAGAAAAAAATAAACAAAGACTGACTCGGTTGTAGGACGTTACTATTATATCCACTTCCTGTTAACATTCAGTTTGACTGGACGTCTTAATTTAATTCAACTACGGTCACTGTAGCGTGGAACAATCTTTCAAAATGGCAGGTTCTGCCAGCGACTGGTTTCTGTGAAATCCAGCCACGCGTTCGTTTCAAAGCATGAGCACGATGTAGCTCCAATAAAAATTGATCTTGCAAAGCAGAAGCATATTGAGGTGCTATGCATACACCATTAATGCTGATCAACAACCTGCAAGGCTGAGTGTGCGTGTGTGTGCTCTCCCTCAGCATGCTTACAAAGCTTTGCATCATTCAATATGCCCCCGATTCATTAATTCTTCATAAAATTGCAGATGCTGGTCGGCAGTGATCAGTGTACACAAAAGGCCTGAGGCTTCATGCGTGCATCAGTGTGTGTGTGTGCAAGAGATAACACAAATTGTGCTTTGATATGCTAAAGCTCGAGTGTAATTCAATATAGTATGCTGAGTTTTGCAGTTATGTGTATAAATACGTACCATATCACGATATCAGAGATTTAGTTAAAGCGGCTATAATCGATATTCTTATAACAACAACGGATCAAAGACTATAGCTGCATTTACATGGACCCTAATATTCCACTAATAATCTGAATAACAGCCCGATCAGAATAAAAAGGCCTCATGTGACCACCTCAGACTGACCCGATCGGAAGGAGTTTTCAGTCAGGTTGAGAGGTGTTTGATAATCCGTTCAATAGGAATCACCTAATCCGATTGTTTCTCTCTGGGTGCAATAAATAAATTCATTATTATTAGGTGACTTGAACGAGTTTCCGGGGCAGACAGAAACATGGCGGCAGCAAAACAAAACTGCTCCGTGGCTGATAAAACAGCTAAAAGAGAGTGAATATTACTAATAATAAAGAACTGTAATAATGTCACATATAATAATATTTCTGTCACAGGGGCCATGTTTTTGCAGAACAAGAACTTTTACTTTTGACACTTTAAGTACATTCTGTCGAGAATACTTCTGTACTTTTACTTTAGTAGCTTTGTTAAATGCAGGACTTTTATTTGTAATGGAGTATTTTTACGGAGTGTTTGTATTTAAGGACCCGAGTACTTTTTCCACCACTGCCAGCCAGGAGTACGTAATGATGACTGCAGAGGGAGAAACGCTGGACGGCCGTCGAGTCAGAACGTCCTTTTCAGGGAAAAGTGCACCAGAGACCCAGTGAGATTTCACGGTGTGGTGACAGTACGCCGCTCTGCCAGCAGAACCAAACCTTCTTAAAATATCACGTGATGAAATATGAGAAAAACTACAGATACACAAGACTTGATAGACCAGAATCCACAGACTATCACTCCCCTCTGTCTATGAAGCAACAGGCTTGTGACAGACCTGAGGTCTGAGTCTCAAATTCTGCATTTCAGTGTACGAAATGACAGCAACGCTGATGTAAACTCAGTTATGACCACGAGTTTTAATTGGTAGGGTTGTGCAAGCACACACAGAAAAGGCAGATTGTCCCTGGAAAAGTTTGGAACAACAGGATTTACGTTCCCAAAATGAAAACTTTTGTTTTAGATCAGGTGTTGTCAAAGTCTGACACTGTGGGCCTCCGTCAGACAAAACAGAGACACACTGCAAACTAATATTAAGGGTTTTGTCACCATTATTCTTTGTCTTAATTATATGACTTAGTTTTGGTTACAGTTCCCATAATTTGGGGGTTTTAGGGGCTCTAAACAGGAAGTGTAATGCTGTCATAGAGTCAGTGAGTTAGCTGTGGGCCACCACTCCAAGGGAGTGAAAAGATGCCTTTTAGCCTACATTTGTTTACATTTTGGCAAATTGGCACCATTAGAAGTCTGCCGAATTAGCTATCAGCAGTTCCTGTTTGCAGTGTACCCATGAATGTACAGACAACTATCACTGGATAACTTTAATACTGAAGAAAACTTAAAAACGTAATGATTCTTAGGCAAATTCTGCAGTTACAAGGAACGTCTTTTTCTATGATTTGTAAGCGGATTTATGGATGTTTATACAGTTTGAAAACCTCTGTTTTAGATGAATAAATAAACGGTAGAGCTGCAAGTCACTTTTTCAGCTAAAATGCTAAATAAAATTACAGGTTTTGGTTTCTAAGATGTGAATGTTTGATGGTCTTCTTAGTCTTCCATAGTAGTAAATTGAATATTGTTAGATTTTGGACTGTTGGTTGGACAAAACAAGCAAACTGAACATATCAACATGGGCTTTTGGAACAACTGTGATGGACAACATTTTATCAACTAAACAATTAATCAAGAAAATAATCTACAAATTAATCATTAATTTCAGCCCACTTTCTTTTCATTTCTGGCTGAGCCGGTGAGTAAGAAAGAAAGGAAAGAGGAGGGAGGGATCAACAACAAACACAGCTTACTAACAGCATTGATGTTTTAATGACCTTTGACCTAACACGGCAGATGGAAGCACACCAACAAGAGATCAGACGAAGAGCGAAGCTATGAACTTGACCTCCTGTAAAGTGCAAGCAGCTTAAAAGTGACCTGATAACCGTGTAGCACAAGCAACAAACATATTACAGCATATGTTTTCCACCATATATAGAAACCATGTATTTCCTTACTTAGGTAAATGTAATGATGTACATTAGTTTACGTCTTTGCTTTTTTTTTTAGGTTGTTTTGGTGAAGCGAGTGCAGATTCTCCGTCTGAAATAACCATGCTCATTGCACAGATAAACACTGCAGCCTATACTTTAACGTGCCACTGAAGCCTATACTTCAGCTCAAACCTATACCATCATCCACGCACTGAGCAGAGACGAGCTGCTCCACGTCATGTTTAAACCTTCAAAAAGTGTTCAAGAATAAGCAGTTATGCCTCTGTTACTGGCCACAGTACTGAAACTCTGTCTTAATGATGAGAACATCAACAGAAAGTCTTATTTTGAAATGCTGTTTTTAGCCATGCTACCAGCGTGAGATAATGTATATTTTATTTTGACCAGTGCTTTAGTTTATGACCAAATACCCACAAACATAATGACATACCCACCACATCTCAGCTGTACTTTGTGTTAGCATGCTAACAAGCTCAACTAAAATGGTCGACCTGCTTAACATTAGCATGTTGGCATTCTCACTGAGAGGATTTTAGCATGCTGAAGTTAGCATTTTGCTCATAACACCATTGTCTAGCGTTGCCATAGACTCTTAGTCTTGTTTCTTATTCAGGCAGCAGGAAACAATAATTAATAATGAATAATTATTGTTAGCTTCTGGTCAAATCTTCATGCCTTCAGACAGAAATAAATATGTTGTGACTACAAACACTATTCAAGCTATTGCTACCTAAAGCGTATTACCACGTTCCTTCTGTCTTTTCTCACATCACACGCATGCCGACAAATCTCGCAGCATATTTGCACCTTCAATTTTAACTTTCGCGGTTTTATTTTGCATGTACATGTTTCATGCCTTAACTTTTCATTTAGCGGCATCATCAAGTCAGAATTTTATCTTGTCCAATACTTTGGTTTCCCATCAGCCTCAAGCTGTACTTGCTGTGTTAAAGTTAGAAAATGTTAGCATGCTAACAAGCTAAACTGAGGTGGTGAACATCGTAAATGTCACAGCTGCTTAACCTCAGCGTGTTAGATGGCTGTAGATTAGTAGACTTATAGTTATGATGTTTGTATCTGCACACAGAATGCAGTTTCCTTTGCACAACTGAAACCTGTTCCTTATTAAAAACAGAGGTCATTAAAAGCGATAAACGACATCTTGCGCCACCAGAAGGCCTTGAGCCTTTCTAACGCTTTAGTTTCAGGCTGATTTTAGAGAAAATTAAAGTGGGTTTACTTGGGGAAAGTCATGGTGTGTTTGTGGGGACCCAAGCTGCATTATGGCTGGACATTTCCTTCATGATGTTAACCTAGTTATTACACTCGTATTATTGTATTTACCATTATAATATGCTCCATTTAAGTGTCCTGTAGATCTTTTCCCCTTTTTGCTTCATTGGTTTTGTGATTTTCTGTAATATATCTAGAAAGTGTTGTAGAAGCTACAGTTTCTGCACACAGGATGTATTTCTGCTTTCTGACCCTGAGTGCAAACTGAATTAGACAAAAGGCTTTCATGTTCTCAGCTGCTTCTCTGCATGAAACTCACTGCAAAGTGACTTCACACCAGAGGAGCTCGTCTTCCTCTGTGAGTTTAAAATGATAATGGAGGATGTTGAATTGGGCTCAATAAGAGGAGCCCAGTCTGAGCTTTGTTTAGACCCTGTAAAATACTTTCTTTTTTAATCTTATAATGAATTTTCACTTTGAATTTAGTCTGCCTGTGTTGATTGCACGTATTCACATTCAACATCACACTTTTACCTTCGCTCGGCCTCGTGTTTTATTGGCTACAAATATTTTACTGCGTGCACTTTTAAAATTGATTGCATATACATTTTAAAAAACAGCAGATTTGAATCTCATTTTATGCATTAAACAGTAAGAGTCTTTAGATTTAATGTGCAAGGGCCGTGACTTTGGCTTTCCTACTTTCAATTACAAACCCAATGAGATGTTTAAAGCAGTTAAATCGCTGATGGCAAGCATAGCAACAATTTATGACCAGCTATGGAGAAATAATTACTGCAGAAATAGTTGAAACTGCTCATTTTTCTCTGTCTTTAATGTTTGATTTTTGAGTTGGTGCACATTAACAAGCTGAAAGAAGCACAGAATCTCTTTTTTTAGGGCTGCAACTAAAGATTATTTTCAAAGGATTATCTTCTTGATTAATTGTTCGGTTCATAAAATGTCCATCTTATTTTAATGTCTTAAAATAGCTTTTCTTTGTCCGACCAACAGTCCAAAACCCAAACATATTCAGTTTACTATAATATAAGACAAAGCAGGAAATTCTCACATTTGAGAAGCTGGAACCATCAAATTATTGGAATCTTTGCCTGAACAACAGCTTGAACGATTAATTGCTTGTCAAAACAGTGGACTTGTGGACGACTCATTTCGGCTCTGGACACTTTGATTATTGTTTGGTATTAAATTGCCTTCAGCCTAGAGTGTATTTGGAGCAGCAGCAGCACACTTCAGTCATTTCTTTGGTGCTGGTAGTAAGTCCACATCGCAGCTCAATAACATCACCACAAACTGTGATATTGGCTACAACCGGGGGGGATAAAGTAGCCCTCAAGTCTAAACTGGAGAAGCTGCAGTGTTTGCTCTTGTGAGAAAAAATGGCTTCCTTTATCTTTGCGCTGATTAACAGTGAGGGTTCGTTGTGGAGGATGAGGGTCCACAGCAAATGTGTGCCAATTCATTTCCTCAAGGGCTGCTGCTGCAAGAAAAGCTCCCTCCTCTGGTACGGCCCACACATGGGGAGATTACATCTTTTATTTATCACTTTCTTGGCTCTGTTTTTCCAGCAAATTCCAGGCTGGGGTGCAAGCAGCCAAGAAAGAAACCCTCCCCTGTGTGTGTTACTGTTATTCCTCTTTGTAAGCATGCAGATCGAGCCCCCTCTCACTCTGCCATAACAACCCAGATTCTGTTTCTTCCCTACAGAAACATTTCCCAATATGTGGGAACATATAGGCCTCTAGTCTTGGCAGGACAGGGGCTGGTGTGTTGTGAGTGTGTATTCCCTGTGGCCCTTCACAAAGCCCACATGAACCTCCTGCATTTAAAAGTGGGGGGGGAGAGGGACGAGTCATGCAGAAGTGTTCAGATTGCATTACAATTCAAATTAACCATGCAGAGTAATGGGATTACAGTCCCCAACGCTCCCTGGGAAGGTGTCCCGAGTGTGGAGAACTCACAGGTGACAGACGCTGCAACAAAGACTCCAGGCCGACCACGCCATGATAAAAGGCTGTAAAACTGAAGACTGTCTTCATTAAAGTGAGCTCTCTCTTCAACTTTAACACACTGCCTCCCTCACAGCCAGAGAGCTCTCTGTCGTCTCCTTTTTCGATTACAGATACACACAAAGACACAAACCTGAACCAATTGGCTGTGGACTGGTGTGAATCATGGCCCATTTGAAAGAATTGCTGTGCTTAATAAGCTCCCTCCTTCCAAATCTCTGCTATTTAACAAGGGAGTGAAAAGATGCTTTTGTTTGCCTTCCTTTGGAGGCGACGGGAAGCTCGAAAGACACAAATGAACATGAAAATAGGAACAAAGTGCCAAACTCACAATAAGAATACTGGGCATTTGATATGTGTGCTGGAAAATTAAAATCTCAAAGAGGGTTGTGCTCTAAGCACATGAAAAAAGGAAAAACTAAAATGACAAACATTACTGGGTCATAAAAAAAAAAAGTTGTCATGCACAAGCAGCTGTCAGTTCAGCACACGTGTCTGTTCCTGTTTCACTCGGAAACAAATCAACATCTCCTTTCAGTGGGTTATAAAGAAGCTGACATACGGTAACTGATGGTCTTCTCTCATGTTTGCCATTTGGAAAGAGAGCACATTCACTTGTGTGATGGTTATTCTGCGCTAAAGCATTCCAGTAATAACAGACCGTGGATACCCTGGATCTAATTATATAGCAACAATAATAAAAGAATGCATTTTGACTGCTTTCCAACTCAGTAGTTTTCGTTTATTAGCTACTCTTTGCAGCACAGCGAGTCTGCTGATCAGACTCTGTGTGCATACACAAGTATTATCCAACAGCATCTCAACTGTGCCACACAGAACAACTCATCCAAATGAAATGTGTGTCAGTTGAGACCCAACCCAGCACTGTGCACTTCCCTTATTACTCAATAGTTTCAAGCAATCATTAAAAACTGATTTCTGACTTTTGTGCCACGAATTGACACGGCTGAATCTCACACTATGTTAACTCTGAAACTCAGCAGCAGACATTAGATATGGTTCTTTATCCTTTTTCTGGGAAAGTTTCTCAATGAAGTCTGGTGGTGTCGAGGTGTGGAAATGTGGGGATTCCTCTTTGTTAAAGCCACAGCTTGATTTTCAACGCAATTAGGGGATTTTGAGGCTTTGTACCCTACATTTCACATTCAAACTGCCCCCGAGCAAAACAGGATTTAAATGCCCCAGTCACACATTCCCATTCATGCACCCAGCAGATTTAAAGCCTCATTGTAGCCTCTCCTCTGCCGCCCGACCGCTTCGCCCTTTGTTGTCAAGCCCCTGTCACTTTATCTTCCTATATTATTCGAGCCACTCACACATGTAATCATTAATATAGGTCATGGTGTTGTTTTCTAGGTGATTGATTGCCAGAGGCGGTTGTATTTGCCCTCGATGAGCCCGGTCCCATCACACCACTCACCGACTTGCAGTACGTTGTCCACGCAGCCGCTCTCCAGCAGAGCGATGCCCCGTCGGAACGGCAGCCGCGTCTCGTCGCTGTTCTCCCCGCTACTTCCGATCTCCTCCCCGCCGGTGTTGAACGACGAGTACATGCAGATCTCCCGCTCGCTCCTCGGGAAAGACCAGTAAACGATCCGTCTCTGGACGGGCTCCGGGATCCGCTCGAAGCGCTCCTCTACCCTTTGAAACGGCCACTTCTCCGCGACTTTCCTCGCCGCGATGTCCAGGAGAGTCTCCGGGTTCTGGGTTTTGCTCGATTCGCCCTGGGCGGAAGCCGAGCCGCCACACGGCGCCCCCGCGGCCCGCTGGCCTGGTCTACACGTCGCATTGTAGCCCGTTCGACAGCAGAGCCGCTTGGCCGGGGGCTGCTGTACGCGCTCCGCCATGATAGCTCCGCTTTAACGGCGACGGAGGAAGTCAACGCACCATATGAACGGGATAGGGAAGGGAAAACCCACGGCTCGGTTGTTGGCCGTGTATGGCCAAATCATCCTTTTATGGAAACACGGGGGCCGGGCTTCTCCGAGCTTGTCAAACCCCTTTGTTGACAAATGAAGAGAAGGCGGGGTCTGTCCGGCTAGCTCCGTGCTAAATAAGGACCGGAGGGCGGCTGCTAATCCTTTGTGAGTCACATTCAAGACCAGAATGAAAAGCTTTGAAAAGGGGGAAGCTGTAAGAACGGCCGTCTCCGCTTCCACGCTGTGGTCTTAACCGCTGGGCGTCTTACAGACACGGAGAGAGCCGAAGCGAGCTGCTTTGTCTGGTGGCGAACTAGAAAAGCCGGACTGAATATGGGAGGTGATTGGCCTGTCAACACCGGAGCCTCGTGGTTTTGGGGGAGGGGGCAGTGAACGCAGCACCGCCCCCGTGTGACGTTTAAAGGTCCGCTGGAATGTGGATCGGAAAAACAGAAAAACAGAAAACTCATTATGAGAAATATAGTGTAAAAACATTTATGTAAGAAGCTAAATATGTAGCTCAAATGGGAAAATAATGCAATATAATACACAATATGGTGAAAGAAGTACTGAGATATTTTACTTAAAGGAATAGTAACATGTTATTTTTCTATATTTTTACCAACTTTATGTTGTAATGTACTGTAGGTTTACTGTGTGCTGTTATATTCCTTATTGCTGATCAATAAGGCACAGGGAAACAAAGATTAGTAACTCCAGTGCAGCTCCAACTGCTCAGAGCCAAGAAATAGTTTGACACATATGAAGATTTGCTGTTTTTAGACTTTGGTTTTTGTATGGATTAAACAAACAAAGATATAACGTGTTAATTAGTGAGCTTCAGAGGTGCTAGTAGGTTACTTTTGGACAGAAATAGGCTAGCTGTTCCCCCGTTTCCAGTCTGTATGCTAATCCAAGCTAAGATTAGCATAAAACTGGCCGGTTAGCTTATATTCATATTTACGCTACAGACATGAAAATGGTATCAATCTTCTCATATTCTCCAACTCTCCACCAGAGTGACTCTAATTTTGTAGAATAAAATACATAATGATGGAGGAAGTATTGACATAATAGCTTGGTTAGCTTACATTCATATTTATAATTATAAATAATGCATCATATTAACTGATCATATGTTTTGTATGTAAGAGTTTTAATCTGTAAAGTAACTACAGCTGTTAAATAATTGTAATGGGGTAAAAAGTACAGTTATTCACTCTGAAATGTGGTGGACTATATGTATAAAGTAGCAGAAAATTACAGTACAGTACTTCAGTAAATATACTTAATTCAGTTACAGATAATACAATGCAACACACAATATATAGAAAGGGCTTGTAATTGTTTCTTTGACACTGGTTACCTCTACATGAATGTTCCCATCCCAGGCCAACTGGACACAGTTCACTATAGATACTAGTCGGGTTGGGGCCCAACTGCTGGATTTCTGTTTTATCAGTTGGTTAACTGCATTCACCTGGACTCCCAGGTGTAAACTAGTCCCTGAATAGAGGGCTACAATTGAAACAACAGGTCCAGTCCGTTTATCTGGTTGAACTGTCGTGTGACACAAAGCAGTAGTTCTTTGCTCTCTGACAAGCAATTAACACTATTTAATATGTTGAGCATTGTGACAATAATACAACTCTGAAACTCATGTCACTAGTTATGAGTTCTACATTTTGGAAAATGTTCGTTTTTGTGGTTGAGAGTTAGAAGAAGACTGGAAACAGGGCCAGGCTAGCTGTTTCCCTCTGTTTCCAGTCTTTGTGCTAAGCTAAGCTAACCGGCTGCTCGCAGTAGCATCATATGTGCCATACAGAGATGAGTGGTATCAAGTGGCTGCAGAGCTGGGCGATGGCTCTCTGTGGGTTCGTTCACATTACATGAAGTTGTTTGATTTAGTGTTAATGTGAGAAATATTGATTCATGGAGCTTTAAGGAAAGAGGAGCTGATCTGGTCTCACTGGTGTTTCCCAGCCGGAGGGAAAACTAAATTCAAACATGTGACATAGACAGTTAAAAGTGAAGTGCATTTGGACAGTGAATGTGAGGGTGACTGATTTAGGGAGGCGAGAGCTGGACCATGCCAGGAATCATACAGTTATTATGTTGAAGCTGCTGCTGAGGGCCCAACATTTCTTGCAGATAGCGCTTATAGCTGAAATACAAACCTTCATTTCTTCTGATGCCCCATCCACCCGATAATACTTTGTTTATTTCAAACAGTAACAGTCCCAGCAGCCTCAGCTTAAGATGTTTGATATCTTCTTTTGATCAGCACCGGGGGAACATTTCAGTCATGATTTTAAACAGTTTTATTCATGCATAAACACACTGTTTGTCACTGTAGTGAGTTTATCTGTGGGGTTTTTTTGTCTTCCCATTTTTCTTTCCAGTTACAGTACCACCTGCTGCTCCTGCAGGACAGAGTTGTCAGCAGCCTCAGTTCAGCACACTTCTCCATGCTGTGTAGATGATTCAGGCCCCCCAGTTGAAAATCCTTACTATTGTCTCATTTTACCCTGCAGACAGCGCAGTTGAAGCGCTGTAATGACTGAGCCTATTCGCTCAGCATGGTAGTAACAGTAGGTGGGCTGAGAGAGGAAGACAGCAATATAGACACACGACACGCTGTCTTGAAAAACTGGAATCAACTTCTAACAACTGAGTTTATACTCATTTTTTAGGCATACGGTTGCATTTCTCTTTCACTGTATTACATTTAAATTTCAGACACTAATTATGTTAATAAGGTTCTTATCTTTTCTTCACTGAGAGTACATACATTTCATCACCTCATTTAGGCCTATTAGTCCATGTTGCTGCTGCCTTTTTGTGTTTTTAGCCATACAAGCGGCGTGGCTGCACGGATGGCAATGTCAGTATGTCAGTCGGTGAATCCACCATTTTGAAATATCTCAACAATTATTTGATTGATTGCTGTGAAATTTCCATTCGTTCATGATCCTGAGAGGATGACTTTGGTGATCCCCTGATTTTAACTCTAGTGCCACAATCAGGTTGACATGTGTGGGTTTTTAGTTTAATATCTCAACAACTGCTGGATGGATTGTAATGAAATCTGGTACAGATATTCATGTTCCCCTCAGGATGAATTGTAAAATCTTCGGGGATTCTCTGGCCTTTCATCGAGCGCCACCATCAGGTCAAAATCTGTAACATTTGCCACATCCTTTGGTTTATGACCAAATATACTGACATTAGCATTTAGCTCAAAGCACTGTTGTGTCTAAGTACAGCCTCACAGAGCTGCTAGCATGGCTGTAGGCCGTTCACACATACGGCCTCAAAAGCTGGGAGATCAATAGGTTGAATGGGACCTGGCGTTACATCCCACCGCTGCCTGCTGAGCTACAGAGATTTAAAGGCGCCTGGCGGCACTACAGGGGAAAGTTGAAAAAAGTTCGACTTTACACAAATGTCCTCTGACTCGATGCGAGAGACAACCAGACGAGAGCGCTCGATGTAATGCCGCAGAAACAGAAGCACAGCGTTCGCTTCCAGCGCAGATACAGAGCTGCATGCAGATCAGTTCAGTCCAGCAGGCACCATTGTTGTTTTAAAACAGTTTCAACAACGCATACCGGAAAATAAAGCAATTCTGTACTCGGGGAAACACAACTGCACAACAGGAAATTAACTACTTCCTCGCGGTATAATTTTTGTCCCACCCCAAGTCCTGGAAACTCTGCCTCTGGTTGGGTAGTACCTGTTGCCTCCGTTAGTTAGGTTGGTTAAGGTTAGGGTTAGAGTCAGGGTTAGCCAATCAGAGGGAGAGTAGGGGCGGGACTTGACGCAAACGCTTCCTCGCGCATTTACTCGTTTCCTGGTTTATTGTTAGCTTCTGAAAAAAAACAAATCTTCATGCCTGCACTGAACTCAAACAGAAATAAATATACTGTATAGTAACTGCATGCATAGCTGCTTTTTTAACCTCATTAACATGTTCTTTTTTGTTTTTTTACACCACATACACTCTACATGGCACGCCGAGCAGATATCCATGCTAAACCTCCAATTTCAACTTTTGCAGTTTATTTTGCATGTAGGCTACATGACTTAAGGACGACTTGCACATCTACCTGGATTTATCGTTCTTCACTGGAAAAAGCCCATGCAGCATTTCTTGCAACATACAACATCATGTGTTAAATACTATTCAGGTATTCAGGCATAAAGAATGCTTTAAGACTCCAATTAACATGATTTCTATGGATGGACTCGCTCCGCTCAGCTAAGATGGCTAGCATGGGTGATAATGACACTCTGGCTCACTCCTGGGGATAATCACACACACACACACACACACACACACACACACTCACACACACACATATGCACAACACAAACCATAGTATCCTTTCACGCTGGGTTCATTTGCATTCTCATCAGTATGCATGAAATTTCTCGCTGAACTTTAATACCCTAACTGCTGCATAATACACTTTAATGAGCATAAAAGTGAGCATGACAATTAAAACTCGCATTAATCACTAAACGCTGAAGGGTGGGGATGAGATGAGAGAGAGTGAGGGGAGGGTGTGGGAGGATACTGAGGACTGGGGGGATAAAGAGCACTCCAGAGAGGATGTGGGGGGAAAGAGAAAAGAAATTGAAGTGAAAAATGAAGAAAGGATGGATAGTAAAGAGCATAAAAAAGGAGGAGGGGAGAAAGAAAGAAAGAGGGGATTGAGGTGAGCGCTCTTATATTTAAGTGTTGAGGAGTTGGAAGAGGCGTCACCACGGAAACAGCAGATGAATGTTTTTATCTCACAAGTGTGTGGACAAGCGTAGCCCCGCTCTTCCCGTTAGTCCTCCTTCTGCTTTTTCCTTTATCTTTTATTCTTCCTCTTCGAAGACTGACAGGGACTTCGAGCATCTTTCACAAAAAGGATTATGTTCCCTGATAATGAAAACCAAACTGTGGTTTTTTTGGTTTTTTTGCACCTCTAACTTCCCCCCACCTCCGACACAGATGATTTAGGGGGTTATGAATATTCAGCTCAAAGAAACAAATGCACATATCTTGTTTGGATTTCTCACACCTCTGATCCTTCCCCCCAAAAACAACACTAACAAGCTCAGTTGTAAATTTCATTCTCCTCTTTAGTCGTGTTGCATGTGATTCCAGATTTTTGCTGCCAATGTAAGAAGTCAAACACAACAAAGAAACATTATGAACACACGCTGATAAACAACCTTTTACTCCATTATATTTATCTGACCGATGTAGTTACTTTTCAGATTAAGATTTTACATAAAAAACATGATAAGTTTATAAATTAAAACACATTGTTAAAGATTAAACCAGAGGTTCTCAAACTTTTTGGGTTGTTATCACTTAAACTAGCTAACTATATATAAAGTAGTTTAAACTAGCTAGCTGTAGTTAAAACTAGATAACTGTATATAAAGCAGTTAAAACTGGAAATGCTGTTATCACAGGGGCCATTGTTTGTCAGCAGGAGTACTTATACTTTTGATACTTTTTTTGATAAGTACATTTTGCTGATCATATTTCTGTACTTTTACTTTAGTAAAGGTTCTAAATAAATCCATAAATACAAACACAGATACAAATATTCTCATGCAGCCAGCACACTGACCTGAGCATGAATTATCTGCTGCCTAAAAATACTGTATAATTTATTGTGTCCTTAAACATGTTAATTACAGCAATTAAATATCAAGATGTCTTTATGCACAGACCCAACACACACACACACACACACACACACACACACAGAGAGACAGCCCATAATCTAATCACCATTTTTGTTGCAGAGTTGACACATTTCTTACAGTGTTTGACCTCCTTTGTCCTCCCTTTAGCCGAACCGAGAACGGTGTGTGTGTGTGTGTGTGTGTGTGTGTGTGTGTCAGGAGGAGGCGTAATAAAAACTCCATCTGCATTTCCATAAATCAGAGAGGCAGGTTTGTTGTCACCCAGTTGAGGGACCTGAGAGCAAGGCCCCGGGGCCTGTAGGGATTATAAGACAGTCTGTGTGTGTGTGTGTGTCTCTGTAACTGTACCCACAACTCATCGTCGGCGCTGCATACACTTAATGTTTAAAACATATAGTATTTTCTCATATTCTGCCCTCTGTCTATGTGTCTCCTTTCCTGTTTCTGCCCCTCCACCTGCGCACACCTGCAGTCCTAAACCTCTGCCCTCCCCAACCTAATATCTATATAATTTCAAGTTTTGGTATAAAATGAAATGCAATGTCAGGAAAAAGTGGCTACAACAATTTAAAATAAAATGGAAAAGTGGAAAACCGTTTCTCTAGATTGAAGATTCAAAGGTTTAATTTGTCACATGTTCATACAACGTGCAGTGAAACGCAGAGCGGCAGACTCCTGAGGCTCTGCTACACAGGGTAGTGTGTAATAATCAGAATGAGTGAAAATATGAATAAATAATAATATAAAATGCTAAAGTGTATATTGGCCAAATGTGTAGGTGAGTGAGTAACCTCCCATTATTCCAACATAGAAATGCTCACACACATTATTCCAACATGGCTGCCCCCACTGCTAGCCTTGTCACATTATTCAAATAGCCTAAATTAGCTACTTTAGCTTTAGCTGTGTTACATATTTGTAATGATTCGTTCACAAGTGAAACCAGATACAAAACAGTGTAGCTCTTTTGAAATGAGCTGAATTTATCGTGTTAATGTTGGATGTTATTTACATGGTTTGTACATTTACGGTGGTGGTTTTGCAGCCATTTTGAAACTGTGGTAATGTTTTCCACAAGTAGGAGAAACTGTATCGTTGCTGTCAGTAATTTCCAATATCGCCACTTCTGACTCAGCTGCTTCTAAATATGGTCTGAACGATGTGACGGGAGCGCGGTGCTTTGAGCTAAATGCTAATGCTAATATGCTCACAATGACAATGCTAACATGCTGATGTTTAGCAGGTATAATGTTTACCATGTTCTCGATCAAATGTATTAGCATGCTAACCTTTGCTAATGAGCAAATGTCTTGGGACTTGACTACAACAATGGCTTTATCCCACCACTGCATGCTAATATTTAGCAGATGTAAAGTTTACCATCTTAGTTTAGCGAGTTAGCATGCTAACATTTGCTAATTAGCACTAAACACAAAGTACAGCTGAGGCTGATATTTGGTAGGTGTTTGGTCATAAACCAAAGTGTTGAACATATTAAACATATTTGACCTGATGATGGCGCCAAAATAATGGGTTTAAATGTGGTCCAGGTTTATACTTATACTCGTGTGAATCACGTCGTTAACATTAATAAACATCAACACTCAATCGATCGCTTTCATTCCGAGATTTTGAACATCTGAGCGTTTGATTTTGTGTGATTTTGCTGAGTCAATCAACACTTCTTCTGTGTAACGTGACCGCAGTAAGCAGGCTTAGACATTGAATAGAAACATAGTCCTTAATAATTCATGCTAGAATGCTAATATGAGACTATTAATACAATAATAATGTAAGCTATGTACCAGACATGATTTTTAAAATGAGCTGTCCAAGTGAATAATGTATTGCATGAAGCTGATTAATAAATGTTTTAATAATCTGTCCGCTTTCATAATCTATTAGTGTAACACAAACGCACACAGCTGAATGCTTTCATTTACACCACAGACAGACTCGAAGTTAGTTTTACTCTCATTTGTACTTTCTGAAATAATATCCAGCTCATTCACGACTTTCAAGTCAAATATCAAATCGTCCATCTTTTTTTAACTGTCGTGCTGCTTCACTGGGAAATTAAATAAACTGCATTTGATATCGATGTTTCTCTTCATCTCTCTGGGGTCCGACAGACATGAACATTTTCTACCAAAGTTAGGACAGTTTTGGAGTTAATTAACAGAGTTTTTGAGCGTTAAACTCTTAATAAATAATGACTAAGGATGTTTTTCCCCAAACTCTGACTGTTGTCAAGTTAGTCGTAAATATTTTATACTAGAGAGAAATACTTTTTGAAACCAAGTTTTCAGAAGCTTTAAAGCACCTGTTTTTATTTATATTCCAAACTTCTTAAATTCTACTTATTCTTAGTGCTGCTACATGTAGTACTGTATCTATCCAACAAGGAAGTTCAGTGCACTTGTTATAGTTATATTTTTATACTTTTTAGCACAGTTAAATTGTTAAATAATTTAAAATATTGTAGGACAGCCAGCTCTTCCTATATTACGGCTATATTAGCTTCATAGTCATATATGATCAGTAAATCTCCATTTTAGGGCTGCAACTAACAATTATGTTCATTATCGATTAATCTGATGACTGTTTTCTTGATTAATCGATCCATCTTTTGGTCAGAAAAGAGTGAAAAATGCCAAAACCCAAAAATTTCAAGGTTGCAACAATATAAAAAACAAAAAAAGTGAAAATCTCACATTTGAAAAGCTGTAACATTTTTGATAGAAAAAATGACAAAATAGTTGCAGATTAACTTTCTCTCGATAGGCTAATCGAATTGTTTAAGTTCCACTTCATTTTAAAACTCAATTGTGTGTGACATCTCTTAAAGATTCATCTCAGAGATTTATGTTTAGATCTTGTTCTGTTTTATTTCCTTATTCTTTATTTAAATAGTAGGTAAAACAGGGAGCAGAGGATGAGGTGGAGTGTGTAAAGAACCTCTGGGCATGTCAGGCAGCAATTTAAATTAATTTGAGACTCAAATGCGTCTCTGAGCCCATCATTTAACTCTCATCATCATTTATGTTCTTTTTCAATTACATGAAGGAGTTTTAAACTGTTATTAAACTGCAACCTCTTCTCCGAAAAGTTAATCAGAAAAAAAAAATTTTTTTTTCCCCAGAAGTTTTTCCAAATCATCTCGTCTCAGTGTGAAGAAAAAGTTCCCTCCCGAAACACGTCGTCACCCGGCTCCTCAGAGGGCTTGCCGGAGACAGCGTGGGCGTCCCACCTGATCTGATCCAGTGGGTCTGCAGTGGTGAAAGTGATCCCTGTGGTAGATACGCCGACAGGCCCGAGGAGCCAGCGTTCAAATGAATTGGGAAGAAGACAAGCGAGGGCTTTCTGTTTGTTCTGCCTCTAAATAATACAGCACAATGACAGCCAGCAAACAAAAGCATTTGTGTAGCGATGAGCGATACCGGGGACAGGAGATAACGCAGAGGAATGCTTAAATTACAGATGAGAATGGAAACAGCTTTTCTTTTTTGATGTTTTGTTGTCTGTTAAACATTGATGGGAGCCAAACCAGCGAGAAAGTGTTTGACCAGTAAAGAAACGAGCAATAAACTGGAGCTCTGGGCTCAGCTCCCAAATGGACACACTTTTTTATTATATTTGCCAGCATAAAATATCTTCTAACTCTTTTTTACACTTAATTGCATTGCTTCGGGGTGAAAAAAAACAAATGACAGCCCAAGTGATTGTATCCAAATTCCCTGAATGTGATTAAACATAAATGTGTAAAGTGTCGGCGGGGAGATTTATCCCTGAATAATTGACAGTGCTGTATTATATGGCTGTAAGGAATTATTCTTCCTTAAAATGCTCATTTCAGTCTGCATGTGTTTTTTAACATTCATGCATCTGAAAAATAATTGAAGGGGCCTGTGCACTGCTGAATATTTCATCCCCCCTCCGCCTCTTTTTTCCAAATTTTCACAGGCTGAACGATGGCTTATGCACCCCAAAAAAAGAAGGATATGAATTTTTCAGGGTTTTTAAATAATTAAGCCCAAAGTGTTTGGGGCGGCAAAGCCCTGATAAACTAATCTGAGACGGAGGAGAGAGAAAAAGGTCTGAGAGGGACATTAGAAATTTATTATTTTATCAGCCGCTATTTATTATTAACATAGAGAGATCCCATTAGCATTCATAGACAAAGGGACTCCTGGGAGGATGCCCTGTGGATCTCAAGGTGATACATTAAAACAGAGAAGTTAAAAGGAGGGGAAAGTATCCGCTCCGGCCCACGATCTGCATGTTAGTCTTTCAGTCAGTGAAGTCAGTGGGATTTCTTCATTTTGTTGAGGTGGGTTTTGTGAGAAAACGGCAGATTTAGGAGCTCAAAAGAAATACAGTATCAGGGCTGAGGACACAGAGGTCAGAACATTTTTCTGGGAATTTGGGAGTTTTAGCAACGTGGGAGATGTTTCCATTCAGATTCTCGTATAAACTCAAGATGTTAAAAGCTGCTATAATCTATATATTTAGCCACAACAGAGACTCTACGGATGGCAATGTTGGTCAGTCGGTAGGCCCACCACTTTCAGACTGAAATATCAACAACTATTGGATGGATTAACATGACACTTTGTACAGATGTTCATGTTCCCCAGAGGATGAATTGTAAAAACTTGAGTTAATTTTTCCTCTAGCACCAATCATCAGGTTATGTTTTTTAATTTGTCTAATACTTTGGTTTGTGACCAAATACCTGCCAAACTAATGACATGTTTGACATTGTTTCCTACTAATTAGCAAATGTTAGCATGCTAACACACTAAACTAATCTGGTGAACATGATAAACATCAGTATGTTAGCATTGTCTTTGCTAGCATTTAGCTCAAAGCACCGCTGTGCCTAAGTGAGAGCTGTAATATTAGACTTGCATTCACCATGTGGCTGAAAACATGACTCTAAATGGATGCTAATGCTACCATATCAACTTTATAAAAGGTGATAGCATCAGTCAATCAGTACTGTGTTGACAGCTTGAGTCAAAACATTTAAATTCAACCACTATTAAGCTACAAAAATAAATAAGGGATTCACCTTTTCCCAATCTGAATCTTCTTCCTGGCTTTGTGAAAAAGGCTTTGAAACACAATTGAAACCTTCATGTTGTGATATAAATTTTACAGAAAATATAACCGAATAAATGTGAAAACTCCTAAGTAACTTATTTTTGAGACTTTCCTTATGGAGTCTGGTCAGAATTTTCTGTGGCAGAGGGTGGTGTTGGGGGAACTTGGACTCTTTGAGGTCTGTCAAAACGTACAAAGAGTGAGCAAAATCAAGCGTGACCAGACAGAGAGGTGTGAAAGACCAAAAAATAAAAAATAAAAAAGATCCAATATCTGTCTGCTTGATGTAAGAGAGCACCTACACTGATGGGTGGAGGAGTCTCTCCCTCCTCTCTCAAATCCCACAAGAGAGGAGGAGAACAGCTGAGAAAGACATCCAAACCCACCCACCCCCACACACACACACACACGGCCTTTATGAAAATATCCTAAATTCAATCAGGATCTGCAAATTTCATGAGCTGGCCGTCCTCATCCTGAATTTCTTAACGGGGTGTCAAAACAATCTTGGCTGTGACATCTGACACTCCTGAGCGCTGAATCAGAAAATCAGCTATTCCAGGCTGAAACCATCTTCTCTCTCTGTTATTAATCTGTTCTTATCTCACATCTTCACAGCAGCTCTCCTCATACTATACCCTCTCTCTCTGTGTCCAGCCCCAAAATATCATTATATTGGAAAATGCAACACCACCAGGATTGCCTATTATCATCTGGTACTTGGAGGGAAATCGAAAAGAAAAAAACTACAGCCATGCTCTGTGAAGCTTTCTGCTAACAGAAGCATGCTAACATGCTCACAATGCTAACTGGCTGATGTTTAGCAACTGAAATGATTCTCATTCTCACCATTTTAGTTCAGTGTGTTAGCATGCTAATATGCTAATTAGCACTAAACACAAGTACGCATGAGGCAGATGGGAGTGTCATTAGTTTTGCAGGAACTTGGTGATAAATCAAAGTATTGGACACATTGAAAGGTTGACCTGTAGAATTCATCCTGGGGGGAACATGAATGTCTGTACAAGATTTAATGGCAATCCATCCAATAATTGTTGAGTCATTTCACTCAAAAACCTAAAATCTCAACATCATTGCGGCGTGAGAGGAACAGTTATTAGGATTCTCTGTGAACGTCCGTGAATCACAAAATTTTGTGCCAAACCATTTGGTAGATGTCGAGATATTCCACTGGATGAGTTTAAACTTTGACCTTTTGGTGCTGCTAAATGAAAAGACAGAGGATCACCAAAGCAACTAGGATTCATCCTCTGGGAACCACGACTGTCTGCACAAAATGTCGTGGCAATCCATCTGATAGTTGTTGAGATATTTCAGCCTGAGTGAAAAAACACAGGCCTCTCATTCACTGAACCTGGCTCAACTTTTGTCATCCGGCAAAACGTTGCAGTGAGCGATAAAATACGTTCCTGTAGATGATGTAGATGACTTTATAATGAAATAATAACTTTCCAAAGTTGTATCTGAAAACAGAAATGTGGCTGGAGAGGAGGGACAGGGAGACAGGCAGACTGTGACACATACATCAGCCTCATGGTGGTGCTACAGAGTGGACAGTCTGTCTTAAAGATCTGATCTGAGAAACAAATCTGATTTGCCTGCAGTCTGAACAAAGCCTTAGATTCATCCTCTGAGGACCATGAATATCGGTGCAAAACTTTGTGCCAAACCATCTGGTATCTGCTGAGGTGTTTCACAAGATAAGTGAAAACTTTGACCTGCAAGATGAACAAAAATCAAATCACCAAAATCACCAGGATTCATCCTCTGGGAGCCATGAATGTTTGGACAAAATGTCCCAGTAATCCCTCAGGCCACTTTGGTCCAGACTGCCATTGACATTGGGGGGGGGGGAAGAGGAAGAAACTGAGTTTGACAGGCAAATGTCACAGTTACCATGACAACATGTATGTTCTTGACAGGTTAATTGGAGGGAAAATATAGACGAGATTAAATGACGACGTGAAAATCATCATTTGCAATTATAATTTTGAGGAAACACTTTAAAGAGACATTGAAGGATTTTGCTTGAGCTCTTCTCTGCATGTTCAAAGTATCACCCCCCCACCCTTTTTTTTGTTAATATATTTTCCGTATAATTTCTCAAGAAAGAAAATCCGCAGACTCCCTTCTTTCGACCGCGTGCCGTGCAGACGGTGCAGAGGATGCTGGGTAATGTCAGTGGATATATGCCTGGAGTGGTGGAGCTCCTCTGTGACCAAATACTCATCTCTTCTCTCACCCAAAAGAACCCATTAATATTTCAAATTAATGCAAATAACCTTAAATGATGAATAATTGCCCTCATATCAAAATTCAATTACTGTTAAACACTGACGAATTGCTGATTGAAAATTATGAATAATTTTTTTAATTTCTTTGAGAGAGTGAGAAGGACCGAGAGGTGAAATGTGAGAACAAAAGAAGGATTTC
>LKNJ01003415.1:0-86217 GCA_002120245.1 Maccullochella peelii
TTGTCACTGGATTACTTGTTACACGTATAAGAATGACACGGGGGTTCACTCTGGTGCGACACATTTAATTTCCGGCTTCTGCTGCAAACCTGTTAAAAGCATGAAGGTGCAGTGCAGGTTAGAAGCGCTCTCTGTAACGTGCATTCTACAACTCACTCCTCACGTACTGACGGCTTCTACTTCTGCGTTGGCGTCACCTACTGACCATGCTGTGCTTAGCAGGACTAGAATAACCGTACTTCCCAGTGAACGACCTACTTCTAGAATAAAGCCTATAAATGACAATGTGAAATATACCATGTTTTTGAAATGTTGGGGGGCTAATGTTTCTCTGCCTTTTCTGACACTCAGTGCCACATACTCAAAAAGTACACAGTAAAAGTACTTCATAGTATTCGTGCAAGTAGTCTTAGAAGTACTACGTCTAAAAATATTAGAGTCATGGACTACTTATGGAAGAAATGTGTTTTATCCCACATCAAAGTTAGACATAAAAGCCTTATTCTTGTTCTCTGTAAGGGACTTTGTCACTGGATTACTCAAAAAGTACACAGTAAAAGTATTTCATAGCATTTGTGCAAGTATTATAAAGTAATTTTTTTTTAAAAAGAAAGGAATATTAATATGTGCTTTGAGTCCCTCACTCGTCTTAGAAAAAAAGCGCAACACCCTTCATCTTAATTTCTCAACTCAACCCCAATATCAAGCTTAATATGTTGTAATAGTCCAAATTGCATGTTCTGAGTTCCAGCTGCCGCTCTATTTTTGAGTTTTTCAGTACTGTAATTTTTGCTTCACCCATTAGTGAAACAGGTTGGGTATAATATACGTGCATTATATTATAGGTTAACTCTACATGATACATTTTACTTTACCGTAGTTCTGTTATGACAATATGGCTACAAGTGGAAAATAGACTACAGAGACACATGGTTGTTGTCCTATGTACTGTATATGCACCTTTATGGTCCATCGCACACAGGAAATGCACTTATTTAACATCACTGTTTTGACGTAACTATTACATCTTTTTTTTCAGTAAGTCTTGCAACAAAGCCAAGAAAAAATAAAAGACCCTCTTTGGCTCTGCCAAAAAACAAAAAAACTGACAATCCCTTCAGCTTAAAGAAAGAGAAGAAATACATGATCCTCCCTCTTTTCTGATCTCCCACTAGAGGGTGGATACCAGACCTGAGTCCGACGGGTCAAGGTTAGGGTTTGGACAAAAATGTAGAAATTACGTTTGGGTTCGGTCATGCCACAGCCTCCTGTTCAGTACTGGGGTTTGTTATTTACGTGACAACACATGAATGCAACACACAGGTGGTAAATATTCATGTAGCCTATCTAAGGATGGAGGACGTCAAATCGGGGAAGTTTAAAAAAACTACCAAAAACCATGCAGGGAATTGAAGGTATGGAGGCATTTGCTTTAGCTTACCTGAACTGCGTCGGGCTCGGGTCGGGCTCGGGTCAGGCTCGGTTTCTACTCTCTCTGACTCGGGTCGGGTTCGGTCAGAAATATGCAGCCTGAGCCACACTCTAATCCCCACCTAATAATTTCCGTACATTCCGTTACTTTTTCCTTGCTTGCCTTAAGATCTATGTAATCTAAGTTCGCTGTAGAAATGTTATTGGAGGTAGATTACTACAGTGACCTGCCATGAGTCTCTGACATGACTGCAGGGATGATGATGAAGTTAAATCTAGTTTTATTCGATTTTGAATAGGCTACATATAGCCAGTATTTGTGATACAATTGGCTTGTAGGCCTATCTACTGATTGGTCTTTCTGTTGCGTGTTTCTTCTATCATTTGTCCTCCTTGAGAGTATAGGAACTTGTGTAATGACTGTAATATATTGACAGTGAACGGCAGCGCTGGTAGGCTGAAGTGGTTTTAGGAAGGCATTGGACACTTTCTGCCTGCAACGCACAATCAGTGCAATTGAAATAAAAGCTCAGTCACCCTGCAACCCTGTTGATTGGCTGGAAGGCTTCAGGTCCCTGCGCACTAGCGATGAACCGCTCTCATAAGCAGCGCTCACACTGACTCAACACACACATCAGTCTGTGTGGGAACATGTCGCAGTACACTCTGGGAGGTAGGAAACCTTAAGTGTTAAGCGTGTGTGTTACTTTTACTGCTTTTATTTAGTCTGCGATCTCTGTCTGGCGGTTTTGTTTTCATGTGTAGCTTCATTGGGAAAAAAAAATGCAAATATCAGCACGTAGCACAGATTTTATTAAAAAATCATTATGCTGCTGTTTATGTATTAAGAAGAGCTAGAGTCGAAGGCGAGTAGGTTGTATAAGGAGAGGGATTTTTATGCACCCAGACAACTGATGCATGGACTGTGGAGAGAAGCTGTAACTCAATGGGAAGGTGTCCCTAATTCTGTTTGTGTTGGATAACTTTGGATGAATAAGGATCAAGAGTTTCTAGACAAATAAAATAGATTATTTAAGCCCAGAGGTCAGAATAAGCCTCAAACACTTTATTGTTTATCATAAAGTGATTGCACGCCATTTGCCTTGTTGTTATTGCATGATTAAGTGAAGTCTACCAGCAGCCTAAGCACACCACAGCAGCAAAATACAGACACATGATTCAAGACTAAGATTTCTGTATAAAATGCTGAATTGGCAAAGCTCAGGCGCAGTCTGAGTCATCGTTTAGAGCCATTCTACCAGCCTTTATTTTCTAACATCACTGCTGCATTCAGCCACCACTCACTTGCTCTGATAGTGATCACATCTTTTATAAGTATACACCTCATGCAGGGTGCTTTTGCTATCTGATAAGTCTTCTGTAATGTGAGAATGTATGTACGGTGCTTATTGAGACACACCCCTCATAATAAGATAATCAGATTAGATTTTTTTAGGCAAATTTATGAGAAAAAAAGTTAAACCGTTCCCCCTCAATAAGTGATGGATTAATATGCACTTCTATAATAACAAAAACATCCAGCTTTTCTCAGTAAATGATTTCCTTTCTCATTGTTTGTTATTTACCCTGTGATGGTCACTGGCTGAAGCTCACAGCTTTCCAACCTTGTTTTCATTACTATCCACCAGTGTGTCTGATGCATGAGTCATCCCCAATACACCCTCATTATCTGACATTAATTGGACATCAGGGTTCAGCTTTAACTTCAGTCTCAGTAACTCTGGCAGCTCCGTCATGATTTTATACAGAGTGTGCTCAAACCCAGATAACTTTATTTTGAAATTCTATTGAAGATTTCATGTTTCTTAAAAGGTGTTAATTACAATATTCTAAGGTTAATTTCAAGGAAATCTGAAAAAAATAATGCAAAACTCAGTGGGTTTTTTCATTTGATGTAATGGTGCAGCCACATAATGTTTTCTGTGATTTGAATATTCTAGTATATAATCGTGATGTACACATCTACAGATTAAATATGTAGAGTAAGGTTGTAATGTGTGGGAAAATGTTTTATCCAACTTATACTGACAACATCATAGTCTAACTGGTTAAAATCGTAATGCTGACTATGAATGTGTAATCAGCAAGATGCTCCAATGATGAATACAAACACACACACACACACACTCACAATTTGTTGCCAGGAAAATTGACACCAACGCATTGCATGTGCCCTGCTCCTGCTTTGGATCAAAGCAGCAACTGTGACAATACCATTTATACAATTATGAATACTGAGACATTTCCTCTTTAATCTCATCAAGGATGCAGAGTGCAGACCCAACAAGATAATGTTTAGAGTCAGATGTCCTCAGATCTTTCAAAATGAATTTGGCTTTATTGAAAGTCTCTCTTTCAGTTTTGTCTTTACTGACAGGTCACCTGATTCAATTTGTTAGTTTGTGACAATTCTCTCTTCTTCTCTTGTCTCTCTCTTTTCCCTGTTCTTGCTCTATTTATTTATTCCTTCTTCTTTCTCACTCAGATTCACTCCATCTCACTTTCTCATGCTCTTCACAAATCCCGCTGACACAATATTAAACCGTGACCGCTTTGTTTCCTGTCTGTCTAGTTCACCTGCAGATCCTGCTGGCTGTGGGTCTGGCAGTGTTCTGTTACTGTCTGGTTCTCGTTTGCATCCTTTGCTGTCGCAGAAGGAAGAGTGTTTCATCTGAGGACAAGGAGGCAGTTTTCTTGTCTCCTCATCCTGCTGAGAGCGTGACCGTGACATTGACTCCGTCTCCGTGTATCCAGCCCATCAAGCAGCAGTACGAGGAGCTGGATGGAGACGTGTTGGAATTCCCTTCCTCCAAAAGCAGCTCTTCTCCCTCTGAGGATGACCTCACTGTTCTGCCCTTTGACTCCAGTCCCACCAGATCAGCTGATCTGGTGCAGTCTCCTGGGTCTTCTTTTGTGACGCGACGCCTAAGCACCCCGGCTGTTCCCTGCTCACCCAACAAACGCCCAAGTCATGGCAGAGCCTCTCTGCCTTCCCTCACTAAGCTGAGCCTGGTGTCCAAGTCCCGTCGGGCAATGGGTCGGCGCAGCACCGTGAGCGGTGAAAGTTTTCTTTACAGCGAGAGCACTCAACTGACCACTGGTGCTGCCAGAGCTCCCACCCAGCAGGGGGAGCCCTGTCTATCACAGTATGGCTCTAACTCTCTCTCCATCCCCTCCAAGCCAGCTCCTCTCCTGCACTTCTCCTTGCTCTTCTCCTCTGTTTGTGGCACCCTGGTGGTCAACATCCTGGGGCTCTCGGGGTCCAGTCGAAGGCGAAGCGGGGTGTTTGTTCGGGCCAGCCTTCCTCCCCTCTGTCCCTCCCCTCAGCAGATAGCATCTCGGCGCAGCAGCATCAGCCCGGACCTCCACAGCCAGAACTTTGTTCTGCAGGTGGGCTCTGTGGAAGAGCTGCGCACCTGCACCTTGAGATTTGCTGTCTACAGCAGGGACTTCTCAGGCCTAAGAGAGGCTGCACTGGGGGTGGTGGAGCTGCCCTGTGAACAGATGGATTGGAAGCCTGACACCACCATCACCTACACCAGGGAGCTCAGCCCAACTAAAAGCAAGCTAAAAAAGGTATATGGTAATTGGATCATTTCATTTATGTGAATTAAGCTTTCAAGCACAAAGAGTGTATAGAGTAAGAAAACACACAAGATTGACTGCAGATTAGAGGTCTTCTGACCCAAACCCAAGTAGGACCTGGCTGTCAGAAACTGGACCTGAGCCCAAACGGGCCCTAAGAACTAAATAAAAGTGTCTGCAGAGTCTACTAAAAGTGATCTTTAGACTGGTTTATGTGCAGCTTAAACAAACGAGATATAACGTGTTGATTAGTGAGCTGTTGAGGTGCTGGTAGGCAGATTGTGATACATTCAGACAAAAGCCAGGCTAGCTGTTTCCACCTGTTTACAGTCTTTTTGCTAAGCTAATCTAACCGGCTGTGAATAAGTGTATTTCCCAAAATGCTGAATTATTACTTTCAATTAAGCAATCGCTAACATGATAAGACATCCAAGTCAGTAGAGTAATTTGATTGGCCGACTCAAGATGCAGCATGTGTTTATGTTATGAGGCTCTTTCTCAGGTCCTTTTGGGTCCTCTCAGATCCAGTCAAAATTTTGCACAGACCTAAGACCGATGGCAGTTTAAGTCTGAGCCAGACAAAGACAAAGTGGACTAGAACGTGTGGAGCAAAGACCTGGAACAGATCGGGTCGGGTCGGGTCGGAACTGTTGGAACTCCTTTTTGGGGCCACTAACTGTATGCACTTTTGAACAGCTCTCCCTGATCTTAGTGTATGTTCTACGTTGTTTCGTAGGAAAGGAAAAGGATAAGGAAACAGCGCACGCAGGCCTACAGTATAAATAGCACATATCACATTTTATCCATGATGGAATGTAGCATCTAATCAGTTCTCCTATTAGCCAGTTTTCCACTGTTGTTAGTCATGGTGACATTGTTGTTAGTGACTGCAGAGCAAACAAGCAGAGTGCAGCAAATTGGCAGCGTGCCCACGCCGTGCCCTCTGCAGCTCTGTTGAAACACTGCCAGAGGACATTAATAACAGGCTTTTGGAGGGAGGGGGTCCTGATTTGTCAGTGGACATTATTCAGTCAGTCACCCTGATTTTTGCCAAAGAGACGTACTATGCGCTTGGTGGGGAGGTCAGTATCATTTCTCCCATTTTACAGCTACGTGAAAATCAGAGTCAGATGTACTTACCTCCGTCCATCCTTGTATGGCTCATCCACACACCATCACCTTCCTCTTTCTCAGTGACAGCAGCTGCTGGGTGTGAATGTGTGTAGCGGTGTGGATGTGGAGCAGGAGGTTGCTGTGAAATAGCGGGGATGCTCAGAAATCTGCATAATTCTTTAATGGGTGCGTACACGGAGGCTGTGCAGTAGTGACTCCATCTTTTAACGTAGGCACTTCCTGAATTTATAGTAAAATACCAGGTTTTGTAATCAGTGTAATTGGACCAGAGTATTGATGATTATTCATCTGCATTACATTACTTGCTTTGATGTTTCATGGGAATAGGGCGCATGAGGTGGCAGCAATTTGAGGACGCATTTTATCCCTGCAGCCCTGATGACGACAGGGCTGCTATTGATTGACAGGATGATCAGCATTACGTTCTTAGTTTTCTGAGCATACAAGTTTATTATCTTTATCACACAGTATTCCCAGCATTTCTATTGTCAGCCAGTGAGCATACGAATAAGAATAACATTAGGAATGCATATACTGTAGGAATGAGAAATATTTAATGCATATAAACTGATGACAGAACTGGGAATAAGTGATCGACATATAGAGTAAATCCAAGATATTATCACCATATTTTGTCCATAACAAACATTTGTATGATCTATTGCTGCATCAAGCTTTAAAAACAGAGCATCACGGTTATTTTTTCGGTCCCTGAGATAATGTTCTTGGTCTTTAGCTTGCTGGATATTTAATTTTCTCCACCAGTCTCTAGTTTACTTGGGCTCTCATTTCATGGTGAGCTAACACTGTCTCCTAGAAATTATATACAATATATATATATATATACTCATTTGCAAGTTTTGCAGGAAACATAATGGCGAGCTGATTACGTTTTCTGTTAACATAATGAAGACATTTTGTTATTTTAATTTTTACATAAATAAATTACAATTACAATTTTAACATATCTGGCAAGCGGCAAAAATATTGATACCCAACATACCAGTATAATGTTCACTGACAACATATTTCATTTTGTTTATGGGTCTGTTTAGGCACAAGGTTAGGGAAAGATCGTGGTCTGGTTTAATGCAGAAATAGTGACTTCAGACACAATGTATTTAATCACATTTAACCGAAACCACGATCTTTCCCCAAACTTAACCAAAGTGCTTTTGTTGCCTAAACCTAACCACAGATGGGACTCCCACCACCTTCTTGTGACTCAACAATTTAGTATTATATATATATATATATAAAAAATTCTATTCCGTGTGAACTGTATCCCTGATCCTTGGGAGACAACCTGGACATTTCAGGGGTGTTAATACTATATGTTACTGTAACAATGTTGAAAATACAAACACACCTGATGGGAAGCAGTCTTCTTACTGAGTTATACAACAGGAAAAAAATATGTGAAGCTGGTGTAAAGTAAAGATGACACAGGATTTCTTCCTTGCTTAGTGCTGTTCAGCAGCAATAGTGTGGCCACTAGTGGTCGGAAGTTATATTGCAATAATACTGATTAAAACAGTAGACTCATTTATGTTAGCGCTTTCAGCCACCAGTACCAACATAACCCTTTGTTTCACTGTATTGCCAGCAGGTGACAGTAACCTGGAGGTTACTAAGTGTGTGACTGAAAAGTTTGCATCTTGAGAAAGTGTGTGTGAATGTTCAGTCAACCATTCCTGCATAAATAATAGACCACAGGGAGAAATTTGTCAGTCTTATATTACTTTTTCCCCTCTCTTCTTCCATGGCTTCCATGCTTTGGAGATCACTGGATGACTCATGATTCTGTTATGTAAGATATCTACAGTGAACAGAGTTACCAAATGATAACAGACCTCTGCAGTCTCAAAAATAAGTCAAAAATAAGAGCCAGAAAATTACATAAAGCCATGTTTTATGTCATTTTTTGGCAGAGGATAAGAATGTTCTTTGTGATTTTTTTCAACATAAAAGTAGTTACTGTAGGTATTTTTTTAACAAAGATACATTTGGGATACGGTGGTATCAGCCTTAAACGGAATTATTTAATCTCTTACAGTTTTAGAGAAAATAAGAAAAAGATACGGGTGAAGAGGGATACAATACCGTTTTTACTTGTCAATACTATAACTGTGGATATTGGGTACCCCAGTGGTTCTCAACAAATGAGTTGCAAGTTATGATTTATGAGGAAAAATGCATTTCTTACACAGATATGACATCTCTTGTCTTTGCAATGAATGCATTTTGATTCATATCAAATCCCCATATCTTGTAGCTCATAGAGTTTTTCAAATAGTTGATACAAAGAAGGTGTGTGGCATAAAAAGTAAAATACTTGGAGTCAGATATATTCATCCTGAGTCGCTGCCTGTCTCAAAAGATTCTGGTTTACAGTATGTGAGGGGATAGACTCCACAGGACTAGACAAGGCTAGTGAGCTGAATGTGCACCTTCTCCCCAAACGAGACCAAAAGTCATGTTGAAAATTTCACCATGCTGCTTCTAAACATCCTGTATCAGCTGGAAACTCAAGTTTGATGAAAGGTTGAAAAACTTTCTTATCCTGAAAAACAAATCTGTTGCTATAGCTTTAAGGTTTGTTTGGCAATGTGTGTTTGCAGAATAACATCTCTCCTTTTAAAAGGCAGTGTAAGTGTGAGTGACGGTCTCTGAGGCGAAGGGCTAGTGTCAGACAGAGGCAGTGAACCGAAACTTGTTGGATGAAATCGCCTTCACACGCCGCTGCCCAGCCCTAGCAAGCCGCTGGCGGGCTAACAGTCAGCCAGTTGACAGCAGACTGTGACTCATCGGACCCCAAACAATGCAAGATAATGAGATCTGACAGGAAATAAGATGGAAATTACCCTCATACGTACGCATTATATATTACTTTTATCCAAAGTGCGTTAGTGCATGAATGTCTGTATTATATTAGGATGGGTGGTAAAATTGACAACAATTGCTTAACCCTGACAGCTACATTTACATATTTGAATTGATTAGGTTCAAATGATTGAAAATGTGATACAGATTAAGCCCAGCTGAGCTCCTCAGGCAGGTCAATCTAAAATGCCTCGTGAATAAAAACGGATTATATGTTGGATATATCCTTCAGATTGAAACTCTTAACTTTTTTATTGGCTTTGACTGGCAGTGATTCACTGCATATCCCTTTAAAGGGGAACAAACATTGATTCTGACAGAACTATGGAAACATATTCATGAACATGGGTTTTAAGTGCTTTACAGCTCAAATTTGCACTATTCTCTTGGTTTCTTTCCTTGGTTTCATTTCATTCCCAGCCTCCCAAAGGATGAAGTGAACATCTGCTGAGTGAAAGAAGACATCCCCCTCCCCCTTTGCTAAATCTCTCACATTTTTTTCTTCATCTCTTGGTTTCCCCCTCTTTCCCACCCTCAGAGTGTGAGTTCTCAGGAAACATTGGGTCACAGGAAGAGCTTGGTGTGTGTGCCGCGGGCTTTGGGCCAGCTGTTCATCCTGCTGCAGTACCAGACGCTGGCCCAGCGCATCAAAGTGATGGTCCGAAAGGCTGAGAATCTGGCCAAGCTCACACGGATCCCTGGAGCTCCAGGTAAAGACCAACAGATCCTCATTGCCAAACAATAAAATATGCTGTTTGTCATTGCCTTACTTTATGCCCCATGTGAGTGTTTTCTGATGTGGTGCACCTAATGGCAGGATTGCATGCCAAACAACTGCTCACATTCAAAACACAAAGTAGGTTGCTTGGCCGTGGCCCATGAGCCACATCTGTGGTTAAGGTCCGGTTAAGTTTTGGCAACTACAACTACTTGGATAAGGTTAGGGAAAGATAGAAATGTCATACTACTTCTTTATTTGCTCCACAAGATGTCGCTTGTGTAGAAAATGTGAAAATAGCTTGTTTAAAGCATTTTGACAAATTACATTTTCCTGGTGAGGACACTCTCCTAAAGACACAATAACAACTGGTTTGGGATCAGTTCACTCAGTTGCAGGTGGAACTGCAGAGTCAAGTGATGGGAATCTGTGGGTTCATCACTACGAATGACAACTCTCACATACAAGTAGCCATGTGAGTCAATATAAAGATACTGGGTATGGTCACTTTAAGAAGTGACTCAAAATATTTTATGGTGAAAGACTTTCAATTCTTAGATTTTAAATGAATTGTAAATGCCTGTATTTGAACCCTTTTTTAGTTTTTGGCTTTTTCAAACATTTGCATACAGCTTTAAACCCCCAGGTTTCAACTCACATTCAACTCATCTTAAGAGTATGGACTCTTTATGATCGGCCAATGGCAACCAGTAGAAAGCTTAACAACATCCACAAACCTCCACTAGTGTTTTGATATTACTTTGCACATATTGTTATTGTGTTCATACTGTAAGCTGCGACTTACATGAGCACACTGGCTGACATGTAAACTGCTCGGTTGCAACCGCTGTCTGTATTCTCCTCTGTTGCCTCAGCCACAGTTAGACAGACCGGATCCCTGATTGGCTTGTAGTTTAATCAGATTAGGAACCGATCAGCCCGGTGTCATTTCCGCTCCTGTCTGTATCATATCTCACTGCATCTGATTTAAAGCTCTGCTTTGATTATGCTTGTGATGAGAGGAGGAAGCAGGAGATTCTGTAAGAGGAAAATTGGTGATTTGGTTTTCCCGCAGTTAAACTAGACAGTTTAAGACTACGTGGTCAGTTATGTGTGCTTAATGACTTTCAGGATCAAACTGTTCCTGAAATCTGTCAGCATACAAGCTCTTTGCAGATGCATGATTCTTGTCTGACAACGACGCATTGCTTTTTAATTTTAGTAAATCCAATTAGCATGCTAGAATGGATTTTCAAGGGAAATCACATTTTGCATGTTGTGACGCAGATTTGGAACAATGACAGTGGAGAAGTGTTCAGAGAGGGTCATGAGGATGTAGCTCAACATGTGTAGACCGTTTTAAGAGAAAATAACACAAGACACCAACACCAACCAAAAATGTTAACATCAATGATTTTGCTGCTCCATTTTTATTTGTTTACCTCTGTCGAAAGAAATATCTGAATATGCAGTAAAAAGAAAAAAATTGAAATAATTAAACAAAAGTGTTGATGTCATTTTTTTCCCCCACAGACCACTATGTTGTCATCAACCTGCGTCAAGATGGGAAAGTAATTGCTACCAAGGAGACCAAAGGGACCGGCGGTCCAAACCCCGTCTGGAACGCTCCATTCCTGTTTGACCTGCCCTCTGGTGACATCACTCAGCTACCATTGGTCCTTGAGTTTATAGTCATGCAGGTAAGAACTTCTACGTTATATACATCAAATATTAAACAGCAACATGCAGTTTTATGTTAATATGCTGATATATTGGTAACCGAATATCTTCATACCTGTGTGATTTTTTAAATTCAGTTATCTCTATGTATCTACAGGGCCGTCTCTACACTAAGAGCAGTATTCTGGGTCGCGTGTTGATTGGCAGCGATGCTTCAGAGGCGGGACAGGGACACTGGAAGGAAATGTGCAGTCGGGGTCAAACAGAGACGGCCCGCTGGCACACCATCCAATCAGACTGATTGACTGACTGAGCTGCTGTTCCTCCTCCGCCCAGGGAGTAAAACACAGAGGGGTGGAGTTAGGTGGGAATAACACGCCTCTCCCACTTTCAAAGTATTTATTTTTAGTCTTTTTATTTTTAGGTGTGTTGTGGATTTTTGGTAGATATGGCAACTTTGATCGTTTTCCATGTCATTTATCAACAGATAATGTTCTTGAATTAAATAACTGGCAATGCTGTTTTAGGGAGAGACAAATATCAGACAAATATCCAGAAGCGCTGATCACTGTATGGAGGAGGGATGTGAAGCAGTCATAGCAACAGTATTCTGCACCCTGACATTGCTGTGACTTCTTCAAACTGTGTAACTGTATCAATCTGGTTGTGTGCAACTTGTGCTGATGTTGTACTGTTTGTATTGTGCTCAGAGGCTACAAATGTTAATGTTGACTAGAACTTGTTGGACTTTCAAAAATTGTGAAAGTTACGGAGCATATCTTTTGCCACTCTGCTTGTGGTTTGCTGTGGTGTGTTATTTGTATTTGTCCACATACTGTAAACACCTCTCCTTACTAATATGTACGAGGCCGTTACAGTGGCCTCGCTTTGTGTGGCATGCCTGCTGAATAATTTTTTTATTTTCTTCAGCACCCAAGTGGATGTAAAAGTTTTGCTTCCTTTTCATCCAAAGGAAGCTACAATAAACATGTGGGGGCTTGATGTTTCACAGATACCACAGCTTAGTTTTGAATAGATACTTTCCTGGTTTTACTGTTTAATGTCTAGTCGTCTGCATTTGACCTTCTAATGTGCAGTAAATGCATAATAAAATAATAAAATATTTCTATAATCGTTACAACTTTATTCAACAATAATGCAAAACAGTTGAATGCAAGAATAAAGAACACCTTTATTTTGTCAGCTGTGTTTCTGTGCAACATCAGGTCATTGCTAGCCAAATGATTGGGACCAAGCAGTAGCATTACCAAATAACATTACTAACTGTCTGTCATGCACTACTTGTTCACTATGGCTCTCTTGCTATTGGACACAATCCGCAGCAGTGTCTTGATTTTTGATTCATGAGGTCAATACAAATGGACCCCAATGAAGAATAACATTAAACTTGATTGCATGATGACGTTAGAAAATAACCAGACTGCGTAAGCATGGACAATGGAACACCACAAAATAGAAACGGAAATAGTTGTGGTCTATTTTAGACAGACTTGCACAGAGTAAACATAAGAAAAACGAACTAATGAATTAAATCATTCAGTCAGTCAATCAATGCCAGATTTATTACATATAGATACACCCTTTTTTTGGCATTCTCTTCTTTTTAGAAGTGGAGTTGGATAATTACGTTGGACAATCTGAAACAATCAAAAAAACGTTACTCAGTGGGAATAGGAATATTACTTCTCTTCCTCTTTTTAGCCATGAGACACACATTAATGTTACACTTTCATTTTAGGGAGTAAGCTGACATTTGTCTGGTCTCTTATTGTCAGCAGTAAAACAACAAGAGTTTAAATGTCAATGCCACAGTGTCCAGACTAAAGATGGAAGCCATATCTTGTCAATACTTTTTTAGTATCTGAAAAATGTGACACCTGCTCTGACAACGTGAATGGGGTTTGAAGTTTATAACAATTCTTAACATTTATTCCACAGCCTTCACATATATAGTATTGACAGAACATTTAATAGCACCATGTAACATTTTTTGGCTTCTCCAAAGGAATTGTTGTGTTGTGTTTGTATTGACCATGTCGATGCCTGCTGGTGGCATGTAGTGTCTCAACTGTATATGAATGTCTTTGCTTTAAAAAGGGAACCGTTTCAAAGAATTTAGAATAAATGGATATATTATATAAAGGGCTTTTGCCAAACAGATGCGTGTACTGTACTGACTGTACTTAGACACAGTGGTGCTTGAGCTAAATGCCAACGCCAGCGTGCTAACATGTTCACAGTGACAATGCTAACGTGGTGATGTTTTGCCATGTTCATTATCTTTAGCGTGTTAGCATGCTAATTAGCACTAAACTCAAAGTACATAGGAGTAAATTTGGCAGGTATTTGGTCATAAAACATACTGTAGTGTTGGACAGACATTTCACTCAGAACCATAAATGTCAACCTCATGGTGGCACTAGAGGAAAAGCCAGGGGATCACCAAAGTCAGTGGGGATCATTCCTCTGGAGAACCAGTGGAAATCCATCTGATAGTTGTCGAGATATTTCAGTCTGGACCAAAGTGGTGGACTGACAGCAAGGCCCACAAACAATGCCTTCCACAGAGCAATGCAGCTAGCACGGCAAAAAAACAAACAAACAAACAAAAAACAATTGGTCCGCAATAGTCAAAAGTGTACACAATTTGTATATAATTTGCTAAAATATGGAGCACCACCAGTATGATCCTTTAAATAGCTTCCTCCTGAAGCTGAACAGCAGACTGTAATGACGATGTCACTGAGAAAATGCTGGTGCTGCTCCAGAGACAGTGAATAGCTGAACTCCTCACTTGTGATGACAGCCATCATGGTGATATTATAGGAATATGGGGACATTTTCTGCTTCACAACTGGAAGCCTTGCACTCAGTAAAATAAAAGTCAATTGCATGCCATTTTTAAACTAGTCTTGCTGCTCTGATTACTGAAAGAGCACAATAAAAAATCAGTTTTAATGCAGCATTTCCCTTTCATTTTTCATATTCCTGAGACATATGCAAACCTTTCTCCTGGCCTTTCCTGGTGGATTTGTGACTGCCTGCATTTAAATCATCTGGTCCTGACAGAGATGTTGTGGCAAATGTATACTTCATGACTAAATCTTTTAGTCATTGTTTCCTGTTCACAGTGGGTGACATCCCTCCCAATTGTTATAAATATCCATAGGATGAGCAATCCAAAGGTGATGTAATCTAACTCCCAGGGTTATGTTATGTCATATCGGATCATCAAACAAATGTGACTACTGCCACATACACACACATAGTAACAGTACACACACTAATGCACACACCCACAGATAAAGTCACGCCTCGGGTCCTTGTGAGTCACAAAACCATCACAATGTGTGAAACGTAGAAGTTTGTATCTCATGGGCCCAGCTGGATGGAAAACACATTCTCACACTTAATTACACTCACCATATCAAGTCATGCTTCCCATTCCGTTTTTTTCCTTCCCTCTTCTTCATGGCTCCTTTCTTCACTCTGTAATTTGCACCTTCTACTGGCTTGAACCATCACTGCTGTCCATGAAGTGAGGTCCAGATGTGCTTGAGGCTACTCTAGAGGGTCCAGAGTAAAGTTAAAAATAGTTTAATTTGACTGTGTTATTATTCAATGTATTTATTTTTAAGTTAGTGTAATACAAGAATGTATCGGGTGTGTTTTTTTGCTGCCTCCACCCAACTGTGGTTGTCTTATAAGCTTAATAAATGCAGGCAGTAAAATAAACATATAATCCTCTATATAGGATACGGGGGATTAGCTGTAACTTCACAATACTGACTGAATTTAAGTGAATTTGAGCAATATGCTTCTGTGGTGCTTGGGAATAAATCTTTCAAACATGAAAGCACAAAATACTCCACATCCTGTTTAGTGTAAAGGATATGAAATAAAATTCCTGGCATGAGGCAGAAAAGCATTTGATACAGACATGCCTCTCTTTCTTCATTCCTCTCTTTCGATCTGCCCTCCTCTCTTGGGGGAGGCTAAGTAAATGAGATTGTGTTGATCTATCCGCAGTGTAATCTTCTCTCTGTGTGGGCCTGCAGTGACTCTGCCGCTGTTACACAGATGCATCAAAGCAGCGGAGACTATGAGATTCCCTGGATCAGATGCTGAGACACAGAACAGTTGACACTGATCCTGAAAATATCAAAGTTTGTGAGTGAGAAAGACAAGAAAACAAGAAAAAGAGGAGTCTAATAAATCAGCCTTTATAAATGGTTTATAAGTGGTAACTAATGGCTTTATTAAGTGTTAATAAATAATTTACTGATGCTTTATAAATCAGTTATATAGCAGTTATAAGTTCATCCTGCTCCAACAGGTTTCTTTGTATTTTTAGCTCTTTAGTTCATCCAGTAGACCCCTCCAATGGACCATTTCACTTCTGACCTTCTGGAAAAGTACAGCAGAGCATCTGGACCACAATCCATTTATTAACATTTACAACTGCATACTTGATTATATGGATACAAATAAATACAAATACATTATTCCGATATGAACACACATATGAAGAGCATCCGAACCTTTCCGGTAATATAACCCTCATGATCCAGTATTGAAGCCTGGCATCTTGTATGATTTGACAGTAGACGGACTGAAGTTAGGGACTGTCTCATAAGTGTTTGTAAAATGGCACTTCAAACCAACTGTTTTTTTTCTTGACCACTATTCATTTCCAGCTGTTTTTTTCACAACCTGGCAACTCAATAGCTCCTCTTGATAACTGATCTAATGATAATGATGCCTTATGTGAAAGTGGTACCAATTTTCGCTATTTCATCAAGGTGCTCATAACCGTTTCACATGTTATACTTTGTTTAACAAGATGAGTTACAGAGGAGAGATATGCAAAAGCAGTCATTTTGTTGTGCTGCATAATGCTACACGGTGAACCGCGACAGAATGTTTCCCTCCTGTGAGAAATCAGTTATGTAAAATAAAACTACCTGGACACTGAGTGGACTGGCCACTATGTTCTTTCCCATACAAAGACAGAAAAATAAAACTAGCGCTAACTCTGTCCACTCCAGTAATCAGCAGTCCCTGAACAACCCTCCATTGGTCTGACTTCCATCTGTGTTTTGGTGCTATTGCCAGCTTGTCTATCTGTCTGTTCGCCTCTCTGTCTGCCCTCTGGGTAGAAGTGAGTAATAATTCCCCTCTGAAACAGTGTACAGATCATACTGACAAAGTTTTATTCATTTGTGTGGGCGTACAGACATCACTGATGGCATGTGTGGGAAAATATCTTGTGTGGTTCATAAGCTGTGGAACATCAGCATAGAAACTATTATTGTTAACCATTAAATCTGGCTAATGATGTAGGAACTAATGATCTCCAGAGAGGCGAGTTGTGACATCGTCCACACTGCACTGCAGGATGCATCCGTGACTCAGTCCTTCAGTCTTGCGCTGCCTCGGTTGCCTTCACTAGATCCACGGTCTGACATTTACTGCCTGTCACTGCGCACCTGCTTTCATCTGAGGAGACAGCAGAGCCTTTCTGTTCTGGGGTAGAGGGGACGTGTCCTCTAGTCCGCTAAATTGGATGCTGAGGCGTGCCGCATACATGCTCAAACCAAATGTTTTTCAGTGCTGACTTGACAAAAAGATTAAAAACTTTCAGAGTCTTCTTTAAGCACACAGGAAAAACATCCCACGCACTGCCTCATCACTTGTATTCACTACTGAGTTTCTTCAGACTGTCTGACTAATGATAAAATGATGACCAAAACTGTTTAATGAAGCAAGGGGAAAGAGGGCGCTTCCTGCCGCTAAAAGAGTTTAATGTACTTTGTGTTTAGTGCTAATTAGCAAAATGTTAGGATGCTAACACGCTATCTATCTATCTGACAAGATATAACAATGGAAATAAAGTGATAAAGCCAACCTGGCATTTTGAGGATTAACTCAAAGGTACATATCATAATCAAAGAGGCCTTAAGACAAGTGGCAGTGAAGTAGATACTGACATAACAGATACCAGATATGGACAAATATGTAAAAGGCAGAGTTGTGAATGTTACCCTCGTGCTGTTGTCTACCTACAGGCTGATTCGCCTCTCTGCGTCTCACCCCATCTTGGTCACATATATTGACTGTGCTCTGCTTCAACTCGGCACCCAGATCAATAGAAAGGCGTACCGTAGGAGTGCATGGGCTGTCAGTAACCTCTCCTGTCATCCCAGTGTAGTTTACCTAAATGGTTAATGCATTGTGACCCCAGTCAGAAGACGCAAAACACTGCACTCCACAATCACAAACAGAATAAATATATAAATAAAGAACATGAGCGTTTTCCTCTATTGTTTTCTTAAACTTTGCCCCAACCTAGACTTGTATATCAGACAGTCTCTGAGTGCTGGAGAGAGATTTAAGATTAAACCTTTATTAGAGAGATTAGAGAAATACTGTTTCAAGTTTCTGGTCAGTATGAGAAGAAGCTTGGCATCTGCTTCTTCAAAATCCTCCTGTTCAAGCTCCCAAAGCCTTTAAACAGAAGGAAAACAAAAAACGCTTCATGTTTACTGTTGTTTTTAGAAACAGATTGTAGTGAGCAGAGTAGGTGTAGCGGTGGACTGTCATTGTGTGTCTTAGAAACTCACTCTTCTCTCAGTGTGTTCTTGCTCCACCAAAAAGTTGGTCATATCTTCAGCATGCACCACCAGTGCAAGCTAAAGAACGTAGAGGGAATTATCTTGGTCATCTTTTTGCATAAGACATGTCTCGAAATGATCAGAATTTAAACGGTATTTCATATCTGTTTGGTCTTGAAAGAATAGTAGGTCTTACCTGAGATTTCTAATTGACTTGGTACCAATACTACAGCAGAGCCCATTCATGCGGATGTGGCAAAGAACACCTTTGAAGAAAACAGTTTTACTTATTCATTTATTCAGTGTTTTAATTTTAGTTTAACTCCTTTAAAAAACCATCACTTTCAACTTCTGAAAATTAAAGGCTAACATCATAAAAATATGTTTACCGCCAAACATTTAAAGTTTATAAGTGTAAGTGGATATTAGATTTTGGAGCACAGTTTCTTTTTATAATAAATAATAATAAACAAAACTTGTATTTTTTATGTTTACAGTAATTTAAGTGCTTTATAATGTCTTGATTTGACAAAGGATTTCCTGGCCAGACTGTGAGAATGATGAGACCATGATTCCTAATAAAATTGCTTGAATGTTGCCCTCTTGTGGATCTCGGAGGTAAAGCATCTGAAACTGTAATAAACTAAACCTGGAAAACATGACTTTGCTATTGACACACACACACACACACACACACATGCAGGTCAATGCACACACATTGTCTTGCATGTAACATCCACATGCATTCACACACACAAGGGATTTTGTAAAATCATGTGCTGGATTTTGCTTTCAAAGAGCAAAGAGGCAGGGTGTGTTTGTTTTGACATAATGTAGCTCAAAGATGGCCATCTAGTATGTGTGTGTGTGTGTGTGTGTGTGTGTGTGTGTGTGTGTGTGTGTGAGAGTAAGAGTGATTCTACTGTCAGCCCTCACATCTGGAGCCCACTACAGACCTGGTGGAGGATCAGAGAACCATAGCTGAGATCAGATCTGTCTCTTTGCCTTTATTAGTGCTTTCTGTGACCATGATTAATGAACGCTCAGTCACCATTAGACCAGCTTTCACACCCTCTTGTGCCAGCTAAGAACTTTAACCCCTCCGGCTCAGGTTGCTCATGGCCCTGAAATCACAGCACGGTCAGAGGTCCCGAGTCTGTCGGCACCGGATCAAATGCCTGCTGGATCGAAGAAGACAGGGACGGCGTTCAGGTTGCTGGGAGTGTGTAAGTGAGAGACAGGCTGACAAAACATGTAAACATGTTAACTCTCTTACAGAGAGTTTTTAAAGGCCCACTCAACCATACAATGCGGACAAAATACATTTCATAAAGGCATTAGGGACTGTACAGAAATTATTGGTGAGGGGTGGGGTTTTAACGATGTTTCACTTTTAAAAAAGCAAAACCCTCCCCAGCATTTTTTAATACTTGACTTAGAAGAACTCTGCAACATCCTCCCCACTTGTATCTCACAATAATATGACAGTATTGAATTGGTACAATTTGTTTAACCATTAATAACTAAGAGTGATAAAGACTTTGAGGTGATTTACTTCAATTTAAACCTTAGCCACCACATTATACAATAGTGGAATTAGCTATTACCAAAGTTAAGGCAAACAAAACAAAATGGTGTGTCTTCTTTATTTAGCATTACCCTATTTTTTAACCACAGACTAGTAAATAAATGGTTAGCACTGTCACTGTTTTTGCCCCACCCCCAATTATAAATATTAAAAATAAATATGAATTGGATCAGATTACGTTGTAGCCTGATATGTTTAAGAATTAAATATAAATCTGGGATAAGGAAAAGTTAAAAGACCCTACTCTTCTTCCAAAAGAGTTAGACAGCAAAAGCAAAAAAAAAAAAAAAATATATATATATATATACATATATAATCCTCTCCCTAATAACTGTCATACAATCCCTTAATTGTTTGCAGTTTTTTCTCCTTGAAGTGCTGCAGCAGGTGGGTTTAAAAAAGAGGGGTTATTTATGATTTTTTTTTTCTTCAAATAAAAGGGTGACAAAGAGTAGGACTCACCTGCCACTATATGCCAACACTGTTACCTTTAGACTGAAAGTGACGATAGCTGATGGAAGAAACCAAAGAGTCAGAATGGAAATGCAACAGGTGTTACACTGCACACTGGATATTCATACACATATCACAACAAACTGTCCCTGCTGTGCATTCAGTGGGACAGCGTGGTGCACGACTGCAGCTGCAGGGGAGGGTTGGTGAGAGCTACAATGAAGATGTGTTAAAGACTGCGAGGTTCAAATATTCCAGAGCAGCTGGACTCAGTGTGCCTCTCTGTTCTCCGTGTAAACAATGGGCCAGGCAGCGTTAAGCAAAAACACATGAGACTCGTTTCTGCTCAAACTATCTCCATTGTTGTGTTTGCTGACAGGCCCTTCTGCACGAAATGCATTTTTGAATCTCTGACGGGTTTGAGGGTGCTGTGAAAGGGTGCTATTAGTGGTGTTTCAACCCTGGAGAATTTCAGACCATTCAATGACCACATTTCATGGGCTGGAGGCTTATTTTCTAGATTCTTTCTTAAAAAAATAAATAAAAAAGAATAGGAAAAACTGGGACTAGGACCACATTCAATCGAGAATAGTATTTTTATTTGAACATTATGGAGTCAGTTTGATGTCAAAATCAGCAAAAGTCAATGATTTTCCTTAGATGTTCATAAAAGGAACATACAATCTAATTACATACATCTAATTCGCACCATAACTGCACAGACTTTCACATTACTTCTCAATTTTTCACAATTGGTAGTTTTGCATACTTTTGCAAATAGAAATGTGAAGGCAGAGCTTTTAATGGCACGTTATGACATTGTGGTACTACTTTTATTCACGCAAGGCCTCATCACTACACCATACAATTTAAAACACCCACAAAGCAGTTCCATTGCAGCAAATTGGGATTAAATGTCTTGCTCTAGGCTACCATGGCAGCATTTGTTAAAAAAGATAAATACATTCACTTAACTCACTTACTTTGTCCATTCAGATTATTACCGTCAGGTGTTAGTTAAGTGGTGGCCTTCGGGTTAAAAGCCCACTCTTATTGAGACAAGTTCAGTTCATTTTACTAAACACCACACTTGACACTAAATCCAGTGCTGCTACTACATGATATACATTCTACTCTAAAATAACATATAAAAAAATATATAAAATCTCCAGGGAGCATCAGATCCTGGCATTTCTGATGAAGTACAGTAATGCACCTGCAATTATTCAAATAATATGTGTGTGTGTTCTATTAACTGTGAAATCAAAGAAACAAAGAATTGATCAATATTGATACACATGTGCTGTATCTCTTCTTTTTTAATCACTGCAGTATGAGCCATGCTTTCTACTCCGCCAAGCTGTTGTCCTCAGCCCTAACAGCTTGCTCCACGTACTAAGCACGACTCCCAGCCAGCAGACTGTGGCGGCTCTGCATCACCTCGGCTCTGTTCGCCTGACAGGGGAAATAAATAAAGAGGAGTAAACCACTAATGGCAGTCAGATGATTATGTGACAGTGACGTTACGGGAAACATTTCAGGCTCAACATGTGATGCACAGAAGGTCCGCTCGAAGAGTTTCCAAAGTGCTATATATATTGATTTGTAAAGAGACAGAGAAAACAAAGAATCAGCAATAAGTTCTTAATTAGGAGTCTCACAATGATCTATGACAGAGAGGCCAAGGATAAAAAGCTGAATTCTAATTGTTCTGACTAAATCAGGCACTTAGTGTGACAGACTTTGAGTCTATTGTCATGACTATGTTCCTATAGACCTGAAAGAGCCCAGATCCTGTGAACCCCTTTGTTCCTCAACCCCTTTCCTGCCTTTGCTCTGTATCACAGTGGGAGGTGAACTTCAGACTGCACAGAGATACAGACCACACAGATGTGCCTATTCGCAAACACACACACACACACACACACACACACACACACACACACACACACACACACACACACACACAACCCTGCTTCATAATGTATTCCCTAACCCCTTACTCTAACCCTAACCACCACAAGTAAATGCCTAACCCCAACCCTTAGGGTGCACCAAATCAGGCGAAAACGCCAGTTCTCTCATTCATTTGAACGTGCGTAGTGCGTTTAGGCTGCGGAGGTGGGGACCGCAGGGGGTGGCGAAAAAAACACAGCGGCCCTGCAGCGAAAACTTAAACAGTATCAACTTTTGGAGAAACGCAACAGACGTCACGCTGCGGTAGCCAATCACATTGGTGAGCCGACCGGAAGACATCCAGGTGAAGAAGAACTTTGTTAAGTATGTGTCAGAATCTGTGGTCTTTGTCTGTTTCTTGTTGTATTTTTGAAGTATTGTCTTTCCTGTTTCCTGTTTGTTCTGCCCTCGTGTCTGTTAATTAGCCACACCTGTTTTCCAGTGCACAACTGCCCCTGATTCCTTCGTTAGCCCTTCCCTATGTATACCTGTCCTTTTCCTTTGTTCTCTGTCGGTTCATTGTCATGTGTTCGAATGTGTTTTGTGCTCTCAGTGCGCTGTTCCTGTGTTGGACTAAATACTAGTGCTCTTGTGATTTCCCATACCTGGACTATCCTTCTTGTGTGCCTGCCTACCTGTATCATCAGGTAAGCATTTGAATAAATCTTTGTACCTGCTTTGAACCTCCACTACTGTCTGCATTTGGGTCCACCTCCTGTTACTCCCAGTCATGTCCCGTGACAGCATGAACCGAACACACATGGACCCAGTGGACAGTTGGTGGGAGGATCTGTTGGTTCTTCCAGCAGACCTTGGGAACCTCCAGACCCTGTGGAAGATGACCCAGCATGACGAGTACCGAAGAACTGCCCTGACTTTGGCTCAGGAGAGAGTGGCCACTGAACCTTGGGTAAGGGATGCATTATTCCCTTGGACCACAGACTAGTTCGCCCCCCCGGATTCCCAGCCCGCTTCTTTTGCACCAGTCTCTCAGCCACCTCTGCACCCAAGGCTGGGGTGCACCCAGACACAAGGGCAGAACAAACACAAAACAGGAAAGACAATACTTCAAAAATACAACAAGAAACAGACAAAGACCACGGATCCTGACAATATGTAGCACTGTAGCATTCCACTGTTTACCGAGCAACTGTGAAGGTGGAAGAGAGACTGATCGATCGCTGCCATGGTGACTGTACATCATCTGATCAACCCTGCCATGAGGGAGTACAAACACGTTAATCGCCGTGCAGTCACTTGGTTTGTATCGTTCTTCAAGTTGGGATTGCTGGTTAGTATGGGACACTCCCACACTGCCACACAACCCTGTGCTAATTGCCGCAACGCCTGATTTGGTCTGAATGCAGCCTAACCCTAACCTAAAGCTAATTCTAACCTGAACCTTAAAACCATGTCTGAATCCTCGAACAGCACTTTGAAGGTCTTTCCGAAAGGGAGGACTGGCCAAAATGTCCTCTAATTGTCCTCTAACTAAAACTCTAATTGGTTCTCACAAAGATAGCTGTACACACACACACAGCTGCCTGTTTCTCATAAGAGGTGCTAAACTCGCAAACAACCCTTTCTATGATGTTTATTTAATTAACTTAACAATCAGTGCTCATGTGAGAATGTAATCTGTTTGACAGAACTGGAAAATCCCTTATTTTCTCCCTTTCTCTGCAATCTGACACAAAGGACCTTTTTGTAAGGCAAAGATGGTGTGTTGCTAATAAAGAAAAAAGAAACTAGCAACAGCCTGGTGATTAGAGAGGAGGGCATGTAAGGTATCAGGTTACCAGGCTGATGAATTTCAGTTAAAGGTAGAAGAAATGGGTACATTTTTCCACTTTCTTAACAACTGCAGCGTCTGAATTGCCTCTGAATATCAATTCTCCAATCTCCAATTCTACCACTGAAGAGACACTGTGGGTAACAGTAAAAGACAAGAAATCAAGAAATTATTGCTGGTTGCAGCTTGCATTATAGAAAATAAAAATTTTCAAGGCTATAACAGTTCCAGTTACAGCACACTGATCATTTAACTGAACACAAATACTATATATCCTCCGTACGGTGCGTTCAACGGCAATTAACTCATTCATGAGAATCAATTAAGAATGACACTGTTATATTACCTTTTAGATGTGCTGTAATATTATTTTGCCATTGGCCAACGCCCGAATAGACTAGAATGAATTCCATCTGCAAGGGTGTTATGTCTCAGCGGACAATGGATGGGCAATGGAAACATTGATTTACAGACGTGAAAAACTGTGTAACGCATTTGTGCCTCTTGATTTGATTTGATGTCTTACAGTGTAAAGGTTTTCAGGGGAGTATTCATGATTTCTTGCCTTTCTCACTTTAAAGGATGTTATAAAGACAATTATATTGTGTTACAGACCTCCACTGTTGGCTTTCAACAGCTGATGGTTCCCTCTTCAGCCCTCTCTGCAGTAGACCGACTGTTGCTCATCATCAGATGGTTTTGATTAATGCGACTGAACGCTTTTAATTAATCCCTGCTTGCTCTAAATCATTGTTTGCTAATGACACAACTTCCTTGGTACTTGCAGTCTGCATTTTACTGGGATGACGACCTTCACAACTCACAAATTCACAAGGAACAGTAAAGACAGCCGAATAATACAACCAAACATTTACACAGAGCAATTGAGGGCTTTACCACAAGAAGTTTGCCCGCTGTCCCCATCTGCTCCTGCTTACTGGCACCTTTACAGTTTTAAAATCACCACTTCCCACCCATGATCTAAACGGCCTGTTATGTAGAATAAAGCCCGCCTTGTTAAAGACTGCAGAATTTATTTGTTGCCTGAAGTCCAATTTGTTCTGTATTTGTTTATATTGCATCTCACATATCTTAGTTGGGCCCTCGGTGCCTCTGTCAGGTCTTCAAGGGTTGACCTGTAAGTCTGCAGGGACAAGTGCCAGCATGTATATTCTTTTAGCAAGGCGAGTCAAAGGAAACTGTAAACCAACAGGTAGTTTCAACCAAACAGTTTGATTGGGCAAAGACGTGTTCCAGTCATATTTATAATTCCTCATAAACAGAGCTAATGTTGCTTTACAAACAAGAAAGTGGTTGTAATGCTAAGTTCTTGTAACCAGAAAACGTGTGCTGATTTTAACATGGGTTGTAGAACAGCCACCCTGTTGTGATTAGAGAGGCCGTTTAACTGATACCGTAGTGATAGAGAAATGTTAACTCGAACTGCTATTTGCCAACTGTAGTTTTTGCAATATTGAAGGCTGTATCAATATTGATACAGCCTCTCATAGGAATAGTTTTTGTAATGGTCAGATGTGTAAAGATTCTGGTAATTTATGTTTGGACGCAGGAACAGAGCATGTAGGATAAAAATTATGTTTACTTGGTCCAAAATCAAAACCGTTATCAGCAACAAGCAGTCAGTCAGCGAAGGCCAACAAATAAAAAAAAAAATTAAAAAACCAGAGCAGACAGGAAGGCAAAAACAGGCAGGAATCATAAACTAGCAGAAGAGAATTAGGGACAGGTGTGCTGAGAGGTGGCAGGAGCCGACTGAGGCCCACAGCGCTGCTTGACAGGCAGGGGATAAGGATTGAAATAGGCCTTTTTCACAGATGACATTTTGACATGTTACAGTATGAAAATCATTAATAAAATGAATTATGGTTGAATTCCATTTAGCTGCTTCAGTTTCCTGGTCCTGGTAGTGCATGCTGGCAGGCTGTCACACTGTCGCGGCTTACTGGGACTCTTGAATAGAACAAAGCCATTGTTAATGTTGTTACCAGTGCTTTTCCTACTATGTGTAGGAAAGAAAGACAGAAAAAAAATGTCCTATGATGGAATAGGTTAGAACTGGCAGGTATGGATTTAGGCAGAAAAATGCAGATTTTTAGTGTTAAGTGTGTCGCCAAGCACAAAAGGTTGGGAACCACTGGTTTAATATATAACAAATTGTATTCAATAAGGTGATCATATACTTTTATGTAAATTCTGTCAGATAAATGTAGTGGAGTAAAAAGTAAATTATATCCTCTTTGAAAGGTGGTGCAGTAGTAGTATAACATATATACCACAAATACAATACAATACATGAATAAATCTACTTAATTTGCAGTCCTTGATTGTTTATGTCCCATCATTCTGGATGAACACCAGAATTTCTTCTTGCGTGTCTTCTGCATTTCAGTCAGACAACTCATGTTGAAATGTTTATTACAGCAGCAGAACATAGTTAGAGTTTGGCGTCTAGGCTCCGATATTGGGGAGTGATGAGCAAATATCTTAAACCCCCCAGCTGGAGCCCGCAGGTGCATGCTGGGGTGGTGGTGGGGCTGAGAGAACAGGCAGCAATACTGATGCTGGGCAGCAGTGGTATTGTCAGGCAGAGGGAGAGATGGGACGTTTTTGCAGTTTAAATAGACCGCCAAATTGGGAGGGTGTGTTTGGTAGATGGTTGTGGAGAGTGAGGTATGTCACATGTGTAGCAATGCAGCTCAAGTTGACTGCCTGAACTAGCTCGCAGGCGTCGCTCCATTTCTGTTTTCCTACTTTTTCATCCTTTCACACACTTTGTGCACCCGCTGCAGGCCTTACCGTGTACTTTCTTTTTTGTCATTTCCCTTTTTTCGTCACTTTGATTGTGTGAAGCCTTTGAGACACTGACAGTGATTATGAATAATACAAATACCTTTGACTTGACCTCAGAAGGCATTCTTTGCTGTGACTGTGGGTACAGCAGTAATGCAATACATACATTGTGCAGCTGCGTATAAGTGATATTGTAAGTGCCAGTTATTATTTTTAGAACCTTATTGGTCTAATATACCTGCACACATATACGCAACACATACTAACATGGTGTGGTAGCAAGACCTCATGTACAGGGAATAAGATTTAGTGTGCAGCTCTAATTAGAATTACCTGTCATCATTATTCATCCAGCTGATCTGATTAGCTCTGGGTTCCTAGGAAGCACATTGTCCATTTAATTAAAGCATAGTGATTAACTTGGGAAGCCTGGTGCTGAGTGGACAGTGAGCAGACCTTCGCTTTGACTCAGTGTGCCATTAATGAGAGAAAGAATTGGCTCCATTGGTTGCCCTGTTTCTGTTCCTTTTGAGGCAACGCCACGTCAAAGCTAGTTAAGACATAAAATATTTCCCTTGAGTATGAATGGAATGATGAATAATCCTGTCTTTCCCATTGTGTGTATTCTACCACCATCTCTATGTGTGACTTACTGCACACAGGAATGCTTGTCCCGGGCCACACAGCTGTGTATGGTGCAGCCTGACTGCGCAGCCTGATTCATGACGAAGCTTTCACATTATCTTTTCAGAGCTGTTAAATTTGCAGTTTCATCGAGGAGATTTACACATTTTCCCCATTCAGTTCCCCACTTCATGCTGGCAGGATGTAAATTAAAAGTCAGTTGGGGGAGTAGAGTTCCAACTACTCACACTTTTCCTCTGTCATATATCTAACTTTGGTCTGCATGTGGTCCCATTTAGCTAAAGTGGTAGATCACTGCCAGGCGTAGGGCTTTGATTCATACTGTGACAATGTGTGCTGGAAATTCAGTGCATCATACAGTATGATACATTTGGTCATGGATTCTTGAAAGTCCTGCAGTGCTAGGGTCAAGTGTTTTTCTTCCCCCCCGCCATAATCTACAGTATTTATATTGTGGGTTAGTCAGACTAGAGTCAGTCAGGGGGTCTTTGTAAACCTTGTAAGCCTGCATGTGCAGAAATCTTATCGAGGGCAGCGCCTGAAAGTCACAGACCATTTTCCTTTCTGGCCTTGTGATGTTGCTGATCTGCACGTCTGACCGCAGGATCTGCCTAGTGTGTGAAAAAAAAAAAGGTCCGTCCTCTCCCACAGCTTGTAATCCCTCCCGTCCGAGGAGGTCATGGCCATGTTGAGAGGAATTCCAGACGTAGCCACCGTTTCTACCCCATTAAACCGATCACTGAATACACACAAAGTGTGAGCCCTCTCTGCCTGGCTGGGTCACGGTGCTACTGCAACGCCATCCCCGTCTGACTGAGTAGGATGTAGGGGAGGGTTAACCCATCTACATGAGTTTACACAGCTTCTCATTGATCAAAATACACTGTCCCGCTAAGCCAGTATAAACACTTACACTTACAGTAAGTACCACTGGCATGACTGATGAAGGTCACACATGGGACAAGACTTTTTTTTAGAAAGTAAAAGATAAATTCCCTCCCAATTTCAAAAGAAGGACTAATACTGTAGGTGCTGTCATTAGGGAGTATTTGTGCTATTGCAACATTTGCTGCAGGTGGTTCACCTCAATAACTCAAGTTTTATCTACAACTTGAAGGTCTTTGGTAACCTTCTGTTGTGTTTCTCTCTGTAAATTTGAGTTGTAATCTTTTAGTTCCTTCTCTTCTGACTTTAGTGATATCTCATTGCTGTGGTGTTTCTAATCTGCACTGCACCTCTTGGAGAACATTATGACATGTTTTACCTAAAATATTACATTGATAAGGAGTGAGTTTCTGCAGGTGGTGCTCTTTTTTTTTGTATATTCAGGCAAGGTAGATTGCATGCTTAAAGGAATAGTTTGACATTTTGGAAAACCTGTCTTTTCACTTTCTTGCCGAGAGTTAGATCAGAAGATTAATATCTCTCTCATGTCTGTACGCTAAATATGAAGTTACAGCCTGCAGTCGCTTAGCTTAGCATAGCATAGCATAGCATAAAGACTGGAAACAGGGGGAAACAGCTAGTCTGTCTCTGTCTGAAGGTAACAAAATCTGCTTTCCAGCACCTCTAAATTTCAATAACTAACACTCTGGGATCCCTGGCAGCCTCACGGTGATGAAAAGACTCCAGCCGGGAAATAACCCTGCACATAACCCCCTGTCAAACAGCAATGTGTAATTTTTACACTTAGTTTTTGCACAGATTAAACAAAGAGAGAGAGATATATTGCAATATAATATGTTAATTTATGAGATTTAGAGTTGCTGGTAGGTGGACAGAGCTTAGTTAGCTTTTCCCCATTTACAGTATTTATGCTAAGCTAAGCTAACCGGCTATGGGCTGAATCTTCATATTTAACTGACAGATATAAGAGTGGTATTGATCTGCTCATCTAACTCACAGCAGGAAAGCAAAAAAGCATATTTCCCAAAATGTTCCTCTTTAATTTTCAGTTAGAAAGACATTATAAACAACAGATATGAAGAGCAGCAAATATAATAGTTTGAATGAACTGATTATTCCAACATTGCAACATTTTTGTTCACCATTAGATCACAGTCCAATGTGTAGTAACCTCTCACCTGTGATAACACAATACTCAGGCTTTGAAACTAATAGTTATTTTGTTAATTTGTCCCCAGAATCGTCCTTTCTATTGTTGTTCTTTCTTCTTATGTAGGTTATTATATCACGTCATCATCCGCTGAGCCGAGCCAAATTCATCACAGTTGACACAGCACATGGCCGCAGTGCTGCACAGGGCAACATGTGCTGAGGTCTGAGTAGTGTCAAAGCCGGACTTGCTTGTGAGAGTCTGTGTTTTCAGCTGCTGACTGTTGTGTACACCTGTGAGAGCAAAAGAAATGCTCCCTTTCAAAGGCTCCTACAAACTATAAATCATAGGAGCTTGTGCGGGTACAGCAGGGGGTGACAGAACTGTGAATAAAACCATTAGCTCTGAAACCCGTCTATTGATAACCCCAACTTAAACCTGCAAGGGTGATGTAAAGCAAAAGCAGTGCTTGATATACTGCAGACAAATGGGAAACTGAGAAATTGGAGTGGTAGAAGTGACAGTTCTAGGAAATGTGTATAAATTATTCATACTGTACATTTCACCTTTAATCAACACAGCAAACCTGCAGTAAAGAAGTATTAAAATAAATAACATTTTCCAAAAGAGGCCTGGTTCTCAAGCTGAAAGTCAGATGTACAACAGCAACTGGAAGGTGGGAGGACAAAATCTTCTAAAGTAAACCAAAAAATCATCTTCCATTGGCTGCGCCACATCTCTAGAGCTTTTTATAAGCAGGAAAGAAATCTGCTTTTTCCAGTTTGAATTTCATGAAACAATAAGAGGTGATGGTGCTGTGTTTTTACAAGTTCATACCTTGTCCCAGTGGAGCAAAGGCCCCAGGTCCATGTTAGTGTGAGAGTAAGGCATGTACTACACGACAACTTAGACCTCAATATCCTACCGAAATGTAGCAATGAGACCCGATGAAGACATTTAGACAAACAGGTTCTGCTAAATCCATTGCTGTCTGTTGTAATAAAACCAACAAATTGTCTGAAATGATGAAGGAAAGAAACCAAAAAGCAAGCCAAAGCATTTGTCCAAAGGACAGCCAAATGTCAATTTATTAACTTTTGCCTCTGCTAAACATAAACCAACCCCAAAACATTTGAGTTGTGTAATACGTCATGTTACAAAAGAGGTTTTCCTTCCACATGATTTGTTCTGACACTGATGGATCGCTTCTGTGTTATTTGGCTTGAACAGTCAGGTGTTTACTATGATAAGAGAGGCATGCAGAACTGATATTTCCTCAGTTTCTAAGCAACACAACTACAATAAAAACAGACCTGCAGCAACATATCCAACTGGACATGAAAACATTGGCCAGGTTTGCTTCATACATCTCCTTGTATGTATTTTATTGACAGGCAGTGTTCGATGGGAGTGTAGCTAATGGCAGTGGGAGACTATTATGAATAAATCACACAGATGAAGAGAGGTCACAGAGATCTATTTGTCTTCTGAGTACATAAATAAGTGATCTCTGTGCAGCTCTTGTGACATGAGGTCATGATACTGTGTTATGTTTATCAGGCAAGGGAGATTTGAACATTTTGCCAACATAGAGACTGGAAAATGTTACTTCTCCACTGTGCATATCATGATGGACTGTAAGAACAAAAAGCATTATGAGGAAAGATAATTAGTCACAGTTATTTTCTAACTTTTACATTTTGCTTTTACTTGGTGTGTTGGATTACAAATATGTCTCTGATGTTTACTTTATTTCAATTGTGATATGCATCATTAAATGCCAAAGACCGCAAAAGTGTGCGCAGTATCGTATCTCTTAACCTTGGGTAATGTCTGCAGTGTATAAGACTTTTCCCCCCTTACTTTATGAAAGGGGACACCGTTCTTAAAATGACTGACAGCACAAATGTGAAAGAAGTGGTTGTCTGAGAGGGTGTTTGAGAGTTTATTCAAGAAAAAAGTTTTACAAGTACAAGTCTATTGTACAATCTTCTTTACATAAGTAAAGAAAGAATCAAACAATACCATTTTTAAAAAGTCGAAAGGCATCATACTTCAATCAGAGTCAAAGGTTAAAGACTGTAGTGTGTAAGAAGGACTGGTGGGGGGGAATACTATCTCTGTTTTGTATGAGTGAAGGTCATGCAGTGGGTGGGATGGAGTCATCGTGTCCTTAAGCTGAGAGATTGCAGCTTCGTTCCTTTGGGGCAGTACCCTGTTTGAGTGCAAGTTCGAAACTTGCACCAAAACCAGTAGCAGGCCATCCACTGACATACTTGTGTGGGTCAGTACTGTTCACTGATGAAGGAGCTTTGATGCCTCTCCATCATGTGACTTGTTTCTAATAAGAAAGAGTGGAGTCTAAGTGCCAACACGGATAACCTCCAATTGGAGCCATAAACTCCAACCAGACACAGCAACAACAATGTTTGTTTCTCATGCGAGGAATTTGTAACTCCTACTTCCTCCTGCCATTCAGGGTCATACCATTTCACATGTTCAGATGCTGAACCTCCACCTGCATGGGCTTGTATGAAAGAAGAGATAAGGCTTCTAGAGAGGCTAATGTCTTCCACATACTAAGCACAGATAGGATTGTCAAGGACTGTGCTCCTGGAGCTAATGTAAGCAAAAACAAGAAAGAAGACGACACACAAGTACTCTCTCTGTCATTCCAGTCCTGTTGATGGTTTGTTGTTGCTAAAAACTAATTGGGTCCTGCAATGACTTGAAAGTGAGAGATTATCTCACAAAAAATGCAAATGCCTTGCCCCCATTAGTGCATTTACCCAGGACTAGCAGGCTCTAATCAAGACAGCTGTGGTTGAGCATGTCTGTTGGTGGACAAGTTGATGTTTAACAGCTAAAAAGATGTGATCTTATTTTTATGTAAGGCACACTTTCCCATGAGTTTTGTTTTGATCTGATTTTTGTCAATTTTGCCTTTAGGTATAGACACCACATTAGCACTTTTCCTAATCATCAAGTTTGTCTTGTGACAGTGAAGATCCACTTCAAGTGACCAAATTGCTCAACGTCATCACCTCCTCTCTTGCTCATTGCTGTGGGTGTGTCAGTGCTTTCAAGATAGTGAGTAGCTTGCTCGTTGGCAAACATTATGTAAATAAGGAACCAAGTACCATTAACAATTTATGTGACTTTGTGCCCAACAGCACGTTGTTTGTCTTCTCTGTTTGTTTTCTCTGTAAATGGAGGCAAGGGACATACAAAAGAGAGTTTCCAGAAACTAAAGTTATCCACAGCAGGTAAGGACTAAACTTCCTGACCCACCGCTGCATCACTTTGTCTTTGACATTTTTTCGACAAATCCCTGTGGAGTCGGCAGACAAATTTCCCCCTCGTCAAATTGATGTTTGATCCCCCTTCTTTTTGCCTTCACGGTAATAAAGATTGGGTAAAGAAAGTACATGTTTGGCAGAGTGCTCTATAAAATGGCTTCGTTTCAACTGTCCCATCCTAATTAAAGTCCCAATCAGAATAAGTGCATTTAGACATCCACATTTCTGCTCAGTGCTTCAGTAACTGGCATATGCAATCACAGTAATCAGATCAGTATAAACAGTGCATGTCTTAAAGTAATGGGAAATTTAGTTGTTACATTAGCTGATTAGTAGTAACTAGTTGATTGGTGTGCATGTAAACATAATCATTCAATGATACATATGCTGATACATGATACATAACTCCTATGGGAAGTTAAGTATAAATGTCTTTGCTTCTATGTGTTTCACAATTGGCCAGTTTTATTCATGAAAGACAAGAAGTTGGTATCGCTGCAGAATGTGGCCCCAGCCCTCAATGAAAAACACATTTCTTCCAGCTTGCTTATATGCAGATAGACAAACACCAAATAAAAACCACAACCAAAGTAAACCGAGAAAGGAGACTCTCCTTCGTGGGAACAAGAGAAAGCATGGCCTGTGTGGTCGTAATAATGAAGCAGAAATGGCCATTTCAACAGCTGCCCTTTGCTGCGGTTCTTTAATAATGTTTCTTTATATATTTTATGAATTTATTTGATTCTAGAGGGAATGGAGCCAAAGGAGACTGTGCAGTTTAATTTGATGTGCTAGAACAAGTTAGTGTGTGCATGCATGTATACAGCGTGTGTGTAAGTGAGTGCATGTGTATTTCTAACATGATTCATTTGTGGTGAATAAAACCAGCTGTTTCTATTGAACAGTGGCCAAGAACCCCATGCACCAGGGGGAATAGACGTGTAGGAGACCACTGAGTACAGAGTTACCTAACATCGCCTGAGCGGCCACTGACCACTGCGCCGTGCTTTCCACTGAGGTGACTCTTGGTCAGATCTGCTCTCACAACAATGAAATAACCCTTTATTTCTTCCAGGGAATCATCAGAAACTGCCCACAGAAACTCAAGTACATTTATATTATAATCAGGGGTGTGTGATCCTCAGTGTGAAATTATGATGACCTTATTTATGCTATTTTTTTTGTTATCTCATCTATCTTACTGAATGCATTTATACTTTTTTAGGGATGTATGTGTAATATGCCACTAAAATTTATTACAGGATTAATATAGGTTTTTTTTCTTATCAGGTTCTGTAAGCAGACAATGTTGAGCAATACTGTACAATTAGGCTCAGATTTCATTCAATTACTCATCTAAGGTAGGCTCTAATTTGTATTAATGTTATTTTACATTAACTGTACAGTATGTCAAGAAGAGGAATGAAGATACAGCATCTTCTGAGCTGGCCAGCACAGACATTTGCATTTCACAGTAATATGAAAAGACCTGTGAAAGAAATGTACAGTTAACAGGGCTCACATGAGTTCATTAATGTCCTTGACTCTAGATGTTAATGTGCATATTTATCATAATAATGGGGAAATACAAATTCTATAGTGTGCTGGGGTAATCTGATAGCAGTATGTGCAGTCCAACTTTAAAAGCCTATGACAAACTTACAGCTCAAGTTATCAGGCTGTGATTGCAAGTACGATTAAAAAAACACACACAAATAATGAGCGGCTAATTATTATGCACAGAAAACTGACCTTTACATGGAGGCATTTTTTAAAATCCCTTTCTTCTTCCTTCTTCTATTTTTAAGTCCTCCCCCTCCGCCTTTAGCCTATTTTCCAAACCAGACTTGACAGATACAGTGATAAGGTTTATACACAGTATCTTGTTTATTTCGAAACTTGCATTTTGGCAAGTATTTGCATTGTGAAACAATCAAAACTGGCAAAACGGAAAATACATCCATGAAAACATTACACATACTGAACACACTTGTCACAGTAACTTCAATGAGATGTGCAGTCTAATTACAGAGAAAATGTATACTTATTTGTATAAAAGTGTCATGTGTTTTAGCTAATGTGCATGAAACATAGCAGATCATGAGATAGTAAATGGGATGCAGATGGAACCTATTGATTGCTGCTTCAACAACATACAACAAAAACAATTACATTACATATCATAATTATGCTGATGACACTCACATTTACATATCTGTATCATAAAATGATTATTGTCTCGTAGATCGCCTGATTAAATGCACTGAGCAAATGTGTATGTGTACCACATTTTCCTATAAAATGGATAAAACTGATTACACTACATTTTGGTGCCAAAGAGGAAAGACTGAAAGTTGGTTCTTTTGTTGCTTAAACCTAAAGTCACCTGACTATGCTGACGAAGGTCACCTGACTATTGTTACCATATTGAAGAAGGTCACCTGACTTTGTCCTTTCCTGCATGTCCAAAACTCATAAAATGCGAAAAGCTTAAAATGCGAAGACATGACACGCGAAATGTCCATAGAAGTGGCATGCTATTTACATGTTATAACATGAGATCACGTTGTCTCAGCTCGCTGTCACTGATGGATTGAGATCTAAATTTAAACAGCTGTCAGAATTCATGTTCAAAGAAGATTAAGAAAAGTTGATCCATGCCTTCATGCCATGCTTTTCTCTCAGACAGCTGCAGCTCATTCAGCTCGAGTCCTAACAAAGACCACATAACACCAACTGTGAAATCTCTGCTCTGAATTTCTGTCTGTCAAAGAACTGCTCCTTTATAAATCACCAAGTAGTTTGGGACCAAAATACATCTTGGATCTTCTGCTACAGCATCGACCCAGTAAACCTCGGAGATTGGCACTGAAAGTCTGGATGTTCCCAAATGAAATCCAGACATGGTGAAACTGCTTTTAGCTGCTGTGCTGCACATAAAAGATCTTGGACTCGCCTCAACATTTATAATTTTTTAAACAAATCTGTTTGACAATGGTTTTTATTGAATTCTGGGCTGATTTTATATAAGCTCATATTTCATTCTTATTGTATTTTCTTAACTTTTGCTTTGTTTTTCATTTCCTTTGCAATTTGATTTTCTTCTGTCATTTAGTCTGTTGTGTTAGAGTCAGCGGATTCAGTAAAGCACTTTTAAATGTGCTACACCAAATGTGCCTTAATTTTGAGGTAAAATTGTATTGTTATCCATAGAGTCTTTTTGGTATTCTGTGTATTTATCATTAGTCAGCCCAGGGTATTTTTTTAATGATTGATTTTTATTCCACATTAGACTTTTTAATCTAATTAAACGCATTTTTCAGATTTCCAGTAGCGCCCCCCAATGCCTGAATTTCCTCCCAGCTGTGATGTTGATGTTAGGAAATGTATTGACTTTCAAAATATCAGAAGCATAAACTTGGAGGTAATTTTGGGATTAAGGGCGCTACTATAATCCAAACATGGTGAAACTGCTTTTAATCATTAATTGAAAATTTGTTATTTTAATAACTTCAACTTGAATCACAACATCTGAATAACAGTTAGCTGATGAATATATGTATCATCACCACCTAGCATAGCCTACTCCGTTACTTTAAATCTCCTCTTTTAAGGCAGGAATGTAAATCCAGAGGGATTAGTGAGAACACACTGGGCTGTAAACTCAGTAGCTCTCCAAGGGGTCTCTGCCTCAGTGCGTAAAGTTGGGACGGGGCTCCGGACGCGCAGCTCAGTACTTATTATCCCACAGGCTCCATGTGCGTCATCTCTGCGGGATACTTGACAAGGATTCCTGATATTTTGATACTACTACCCGCGCGGGTGACTGACAGATGAAAACGTTGTGTTGCTGATGTGAAAGCGTTTACCCTTGAACAGATCATCTGTCCCGGAGCGCAGAGGGGACATGGGTCAATTTTATGGTGCGACTCTTTTACCATTTGGCGCTATCTGTGTTGTTTTCCTGTGGGAATCTGGTGCCAGCTCTATCAGGACGACGCTTGCAGTGGACACCTCGAGGTAAGTCTCGATTACAGGATCCAAAAAAGATCTTGATCTTTTGTGAATGAACGGCAGTATGACGCCATGTCAACTGCATCCATAATAAATTTAATCAGGGATGTAGTGGTTTACAAATGGCGAGTTTTCATCATGACGCAAAACTCCACAAAAAGCATAAACAGAGCAAGTAATGAATTTATTAGTTTTTCAACTTGAATCACAATATGTCTTAATAACAGTTTGCTGATGATCCACAGTGCCTTTAAAGATTCATGTGAGACTAAAGCTCTGTAAACGTCTTGGCAACTCTCACATTACTGGTTTGTTTTGGCATTGAATTTAAACTCAAAACAAGTGTTTCACTGTCCGAGAAGCACACAGCAGGCTGTCAAAGAGGAGACCCCTGGATGAACCGCTGTAGCGCGTCTAATCTAATGTGATTTTCAAGGAAATGCAAAAGGCAAAGGGAAACTCCAAATGGTCCCGTCGCAGAGAGCCAAATGTTACTTGTGCTCAGACATAACATGACAGATGCTATTAAGGTGCCCGCAGACAGCAGGTCAGGAGGCGAGGAGAGGATGTGGAGTGGAGCACATGCACCCAATATTCTGAGGAGAAGAGAAAACCACTGAGAAGCAAATCGCTGAGCAGCAGGTTAAACCCCAGATAATAAGCCAGCAGTATTATTTTTTATATTCTCTCCCCCTTGTCCAAAATTACAAGGCATCACATACACTCACAGTCATGCTTTACAGGTTCAGTGTGTCATGATCTGTAATCTTTGTTTTGGCTTCCTGTTTTATTTTGAAGTCTTGTCTCTTGTTTCCTGTGTGTTCCTGCCCTTGTGTCGTTATCCTTGATTGTCTTCACCTGTTCCCCATTACTCACCTGCCCCTGATTACCTTGTTAGTCTTGTCCTTATTTATACTGGTCCCCGTGGTTTGTGGGTTCATTGTCTTGTGTTGTTTCTCTTGTGTGTGAGTTGTTCAGCATTTCTAGTGTTTTGTTTTCATGTCCCTGAGTCGGACATTTTCTTGTCCCTCTGTGTTTTCCTGAACCTGGACTACCTGCTTGTTTGCTTGCCTGCCTGTATCGACAAGTAAGCATTCAAATAAAAATTCAAGAACTGTTTTGAGCCTCCTCCGCAGTCTGCGTTTGGGTCCTTCTCCTGTTGCTCCCGGTCATGCCACGTGACACAGTGTAAACTAAAGCAAGTAAAGAGTCTACATGGTTTAGTTGAAACCAATAGACTGTGTATTATGACTACACTGTAATACTGACATTGCCCCTGGCTGTAAAATTTACATTAATAAAATCAGACTAGTAGCTTTTATATATGTTGTTATTTTGGTTTAGCCTACATCTTGAAATTTTTCTTTTAAATTTTCATGACATTTCTTTCTGTAGAACTACAGGAGAGCTAAGAGCTAAACCAATGAATCAGCCAGGCCAATATATAGGTCAACTTTAGCTTATGGAAGAAATATATTGGTATCGTCATATATGTCGGCTGATAAGTAACACAGCTCAGTAATGCCAAAGATATGTTTGAGGCCGTTTAGTAACAGTAGCTGCGTTTACATGGAGCCTAATATTCCACTAATAATCTGAATAATAGCCCGATCAGAATAAAAATGCCTCATCTTACCTCAGTCGGAAGAGAATGACCCGATCGAAAAGGAATTTTCAATCAGGTTGAGAGGGGTGGTGTAAACCTTTTGATAATCCGTTCAATAGGAAAATATTAGCACCTAATAACCATATAAATACTTAGTCTGATTATTTCTCTTTGGTTGAAATAAATATTTTCTTTCTGCGCATGTTTGCCCCACGTGGGGGAACATTAGGTGATGCGAACGAGTTTCCGGGAGGGACAGAAACATGGCGGCAGCAAAAACTGCTCTGCGGCTGATAGGACTTTTTTTTTTGGAGACCTTAAAAGATTTAAGGATTGTTGTTGATCAAAAGGCCTGAAACAAGTTGTTTAAAAAAAAATCCCAAAACTACTACTACTTCTTTTGTCATATGTTTGGCAGATTAGACGCTTCACAGCAGGTGGAAACACTATGCACATGTCAAAACAGTTAGATTCTGATTAAATGCCTCGGATGTTATCACTTTATTTAGCGTCCATGTAAACAGTTAAGTTGGAATCTCTAATCAGAATGATTTGGGTTGAAGAAATATTGTCCATGTAACCACAGCTTGTGTCTCCATTGCATAGTTTGTCAGAGAGCACTGACATGTTTTGACAAATTTTTCAACTGTAAAATGTCCCGCTCAGTATATCTTGGGGCTGCAACTAACGATTGTTTTTCATTATCGATTCCTCTGCCAATTATTTTCTCGATTGATTGGTTAATCGTTTGGCCCATAAAATATCAGAAAATTTTGCAGAGGCCAAGGTGAAGTCATCAAAACAAACAATCCAAAACCCATATTCATTTTATGATATTCAATTTACAAAAATATAAGACAGAGAAAAGCAGCAGATCATCACATTGGAGAAGCTGGAACAATGAAGAATGTTTGGCATCCCTTCTCCCAAAATAATTGCTTGAACAATTAATCAATTACCAGAATAGTTGCTGATTATTTTCGACTGACTAATCGATTAATCGTTTCAGCTCTGTCTTTCTGTAAAAAAAAAAAAAAAAAGAATATTGGACGATATATTATGATTTTTTAATCTCAAATGACGATATCGACCTCAGGTTCTAATATAATGCTATGTATGTATAATACTGTATAATGTACAGGAAAAAATAGGGACATTTTGGGCATTCATGTCAAAGTACTGTTGAGGTTTAACCCCTTGATGCAAAACTATGAACATGGGGGAGGCCTGGTGCAACATCCGCTGTTTACTTGCAGTCCTGGACTTTCCTGTTTCATGAGTATGCATAGAACTGCTGGAAAACTGATAAAGTGTCAGTCATTCACATTTGTTTCCTTGTGTCTTTCTTTTCTCAGAACCGAGTGTCCAGATAATAAGATCTTGACCGTGGAGTATCCCTGTGTCAGAGCTGGGGGGAAGAACAGCACTTGTTTCAGGTCAGACTCCCAACTGTCCTTTGGTTCACAGCTGAGGTTTCCACTGGGTCTAATAAGTCTGAGCCACTGAGTGAAACAACAGGGAGTTACTGTACATTATACATTTATATTTTGGCATTCAGCTGACTGTCTTTCCCAGAACAGTGATTTGCAGTGAAGGACACTGACAGAACAAGTGGCTGCTGATGCGTGTAGTGAGGATTGAACCTGAAACTTTCTGGGGTTATGGAACAGTTTCTGTAACCACTAAACCACCATGCCGTGTCATTTCCAGAAATCCACACAATATATACCCCTTTGGAAACTACGTATATATCCACTTGGGAGAGAAAAATGATAATTTCCTGAAGATGCAGTTTGTAAAAGTGTAGTAATTTGTCAATCAACAGCAGCTACCCTTTAAGAAGTCAAAATGAGAAATTTTCACTTACCTTGTCCTGTAATTTTCATCTGCACCGAACTGAATTCCACCAGCCTGGCTCTGACTGTATAACTGAATTTGAACTTTTTCTCTCTCAGCTTGAGTCCAGAGCTAAAACATTTAGGGAAGGCATCTCCCTCAGGGAGGTAGGTCTGCATCATAACCTAAAATGTAGAAGTAGTCTGACAGGGTTATTTTTATTGCACTGTGTCCATTCAGAGGAAGCCAATGGCTACAAACCACTTATAGTGATTACCAAGATCAAATTTATTGAACTATTGAATCATCAGTGAATAGAGAAGTGTTTTTTTGTAATTGAAACAAGGGCAAATACAACACAAACTATATGAGAGAGGAATATTGGGCAGTTTTTGAAAGGTATGAAATATTTCTTGATGAAATTGGTTCCTTTCTTGCTCTTGTCTCTCTATTACACACAGTCTCCAGGGGTCCGATTTATGAAAATATTCTTTTATATCATATTGTATGAGCATCTTGAAACATAGGTTGAAGGAAATAAATTAATTCAATGCAGACGTTATGGAAGGTTATAAGACTTTTAGCTCATGATACATCATACACAACAGGAGAAAATCAATGTAGATCACTCATTTTGACATTTAGATGACTTTCTTCTGGAGCCAAACTTTGGCTTGGATTTGGTTGTTGGCGTAAGATGATCCTTTAATAAATGAGGCACCAGGTCTGGTGTGAGGCCAGACCATCTGATCTGTTTACTGTCAAGGTTAGACTGTAACAGGCTCTGTGTCGTGTTTAATTTCTGGCTCTACAAGAGATGTGTGGTGCTGGAGGTGGATTAGATGAGGTTGTGTTTTGTTTGCCATGTTTCTCAAGGCAGTTCAGCACAAACCTGGATCAAATGTAAATAACTTCAAGGGGAGACCACATTGATCCATTGCGTCTGTACATAAATATTACTTTCAATTAAGTTTCAATGAGAGCAGCATGTTGTCCAAACAGGGCTGATGAAGTGGCCATACATATTTCCATCTTTTTAGACAGACTGAAAGTTTAAGATTGTCTGGATGGATGTTTAGTTCTTACTGTAGGTCTGAGGCCAGTTTCACATAGGGTTACTGAGTTATCTGGATAACTGTTTTTTTTGTATTTTTTTTACCCTCCATGTTCCAGATTTGAGGCGGTTCTGGGTTTTACTTTCTCCAGATATCTCGGCAAACAATTGACCATATACTGTATAAGCCCCACTCCCCTTAGTTACTGTTGCTATACCTGTCGAGCTTTCCACTGCATGGCATATAAGCAGTTTGCAGTGATAACAGGGGTAGGTTTGCCACTCAAAATTCTTAGTACTTTTGGGGTAAATTATGGGTCCTTAAGTTCAGGCAGAGGTGGACAAAAGCAGGCTTCTCATTTCTAGTCAGCAACCATCGATATTGCCAGCTAAAATGACACCTGTCGATGGCAGCTAGCTAATTAAGCTAATGTTAGCTTCACGAGTCAGTTGAAAACACTGTCTCCAGACATACTTATAATATTTACAGCTATTTCCTTTTTGAAACAAGAATCTTGTAAAAGAGGTCTTATATGCACTTAACATCGTGCAAAAAAATGTTTGGCTAAAGATGCAAAAAGTCCTCACCAGTTGATGATCAATGTAGAAGACAAGGAACTAAAGTGCATTGTTTAAGGAAAGATGAGGAAAAATGTAACACCAGACTGTTTTTACGTAACATAACTCTGTTTCGCTGCTTACCTTAAGAGAAAAGGCTTTTAGGATGAGGACTTACCAATGTGTTTGGCAAACGTAACGCTATCTTGGATAATGTTGGCGGGAGTTTGCTGAAATTGCTGAAGATTTCCCCAAATCCAATAAAGAGCAGAACAGAGCTACTAACGTTAGCATAAACTCTGAACTCATCCATGGCCTGCGTCCACACAGTGGGGAAATACTAAACGGTGTATGTGCTAGTTGTGAACAGCGTTTTTGTTTTTTTTTGTAACCTATAATTCCTCAAACTAATGCAGTTAGTTAATGATGTACTTCTTGGCCTTGGAAGTAGCCTACCGCTTGGTGACTACCATATGTAGTAAGGTAGTTAGCTGGACATGCTAGCAGTTGGATCTTATTTTAGAGCAGATAAACATGCTGTTTAATTTCTTACATTTTGTTCCTTTTGGTTTTGAAGAGGTGATTTAGAAAAGGCACTACCCTCCTTAGATCGAGTATTGTTGCCAAGCTATAATTGGACAATTGAAGTTTTTAAACTGTATTTGACCCAGACCTGGTCAGTCTAACAGTCTAATCTCTACCCACAGCTCTGTCATGTCCAGTTCAGAGAGGCTGGACATTTTACAGTAATTTCTGGTTTTCTTCTCTTATTTCTTCACCTGGCACTACTCGCTCATATTTAAGTATTCTGGGAAAAAGTAACATTTCTAGAGTTTTGATTGTAGATGACATGTGAACCATTTGGAAAAATTCACACCTTCCCAAAGAAAGTGGGCTTAGTTGCTATCAAAACAGTGAAGCAAATTATGGTACTTATGGAACTGAAATTATGGTAGCACTCAACACGAGACATGAGATTTTATGAAAAGGATCCTTTGATGTTTAAGAAAAGTCTAACAGTGAAATTTAAGAAATATTGAAAAATGTCTTATTATGCTTTATTTGTCCAAATAGAAACTGCCTTTTTTAAATTTGTCCAAACTGTTGTCAGCGCACTATAACTCCCTTTAATCTTTCCACTTCTTGCACTTGGTTGCTTTTAAATCAGCTGATCTTCTCGGTCTCGCCGTCGTCTGTGTTGGGGACTGTTTGCTAAATGCCAAAAATGTACATGTAATGTCTCTGTCTCAGAGGGTTTTGTGGTGTTGTGCAGAAGTAAACTCTCACTGCTTTGACGATCTAAACAAAGGTCTCCTCCTCCATGCGGTTTTCACAGCGACGAGGGTGAATCAGATCAATTTCTGCATTTCTATTGTTCTGGCCATTTTGTGTTCTTATTCTGTCTTCGCTGGAGGTCAGATTTCAGCCGTGCCAAGCCAAATATACATGCTTCATACCCAGATTCTGAGTGATACGAGTGTGTGTGAGCTTGCATGTTTATGTATTAGTCTGTATGAATTGTCTGGGCTGGCTGTTACAGCAGGTTGATGATGATGAGAGTTAATTTTCTGCTGCTTTCTGAACCATCTCTTTAAACACTCTCAGCTGTGGAGTCTAACGCTGACAGGACTGATGGGCTCCACTAAACTATAAACTATGCTTTCACTTGATTGGCATGTTGTTCTGGTTTAAATACCCTGCAGGGCTCATTACTGCAGTAGATAACACCCATAGTATCACACTACAGTATGTGAGGCTCTTAGTTAGATTAAGTAAGGGATGATGACATCATGGAGACATGCTTGTTTTGTATTGTTTCCATACTTTATGCTACTTTTGTTGCTACAATGATTCATCTCTCCCAGTGGGATCATTATAGTTTTGTATTCCATAGTATCCTTCATAAGGAGTGATCACCTTTTCTTACAGTATCACCTCACAGAGAGCAGTGTGTCCTGATCATTCCTGCTAGTGTTTTGAGGAAGTTAACCTTTTACTGATTCCACTTCCACAGAATAAACACATAAATGAGAAACGGACAGAATGCAAACATTCTGGTTTTCAGCACCTGAGCGAGTCACCAAACAGCAGCACTCACTGACATTAGCTGTATCTCAAGTGTTAACCACTGTCAGGCGAAGTCAAGTTTGAACTTTCAGTATACAAGTTGAGTATGTGTGGGAGAGGAAATTTAATGTTGCTCTGAGGTCAACTTAGCCTGACAGTCAGTGTTGTCAATCAGGTGTTAGCACTGGAATCCACTTTAACTAAAATGGGAATATAAAAAGGCCTGAACGATGAGCCTTGATTGGAAAGCAAGCGTGCATGTGCAGATTTTTCAGAGAGAAAAAAATCACTAAGATGTAAAGTAGTAAGTGATTTAGAGGGGAATGATCAGTTGATTGATCTGTTGATTGACAGAAGAATTGATCAAATTTTGATAATTAGTTGTTTTTTAAAGTGAGACTAATTTTTGAAAGAAAACAAAGCATGCTCAGTCTCTTACAAATGCAAAGTTGACTTCATTTCAATAGGTTTTGCTGATATAGCCTTACTTATTCTCGTATGACCAGCAGCTTATGGTGGCTAATGTAAGCTAATGCTAGCAGACTTCAAGTTGAAGGAAACTTTAAGAATTGTTTCTTCCATATCTATGTGTAGGAATATATGTGATGTACTGTGTAAAACATCTCAGAAAACATCAAATAATGACTACAAATCACCATTGATTTTTCTTGTGGAAGTTCAGACGGCCGGATGATATGGGTGTTTCAATCAGAAGCAACTAAAATCAATGACAGGAGACTGACAGAATGACAAATATCCTTTTTCTGTGTCAATTGGAATTAGCTCTGTGGAAGTTTTATGATGAAAAATCCTGAAATGGTTCACCTTTAAATAGTCCTGCAGTGTCCAACACAGAAGTCAAGAAATCACCGCCTGTCAACTCTAATTGGACTAATGACTGTCAATCACACATCAGAGGAAATGCCCAGCATTTTTTGGAGCAGTGTTCCCTATTTGGAGCTCTTGTTATAATAGTATTTCCACTACTGCTGCTTTACATCTGTATGTAGAACTGAACCGTGCTGTGCTACTGCATGTTCGCTTTCCTCATGCTCTCTTTCTCTATCTCTCCCTCCCCTCTCTCTCAACCCAACCGGTCGAGGCAGATGATCGCCCACCCAGAGCCTGGTTCTGCTCGAGGTTTCTATCTGTTAAAAGGGAGTTTTTCCTTGCCACTGTCGCTTGTGCTTGCTCTTGGTGGGAATTGTTGGGTCTCTGTAAACATAAGGAGTCGGTCTAGACCTGCTCTTTATGACAAAGTGCCCTGAGATAACTTTGTTATGATATGGCGCTATATAAATAAAATTGAATTGAATTGTTCTCTGTGACAGAAAAGATCAAATGGGCTTAAAACCCTGTGTGAAATAAAGGTAAAGAAACAATATAGAAGCAATTTACAGAAATTGGTGACATTTCCAAGGGTAGATTGCTAGGCAACATACGTAATAAACTTATTAAGCTTCAAATTCACGATTTTGTTTCCTTTGCCTTCAAGATATTGCTGTTTGAGTATGTTTGTGGACTTTATAACCCTTATATTTGTGCTACTGTTACGCTACATTTTAGCATTTTTCATTATTCCATAATTGCTATATACATATAGCCAAAGTGGCTGCAGTTCAGGATAAGTTACAAAGACTACCATTATTTTCTGCCATTGAATCGGGCTTTCACCATCTGAAGGGACGTGCACGCGCATCTGCATTTGTAGCTCAGCCAATACGAACGCACCGTCTCTCTGAAATAACCTATGATTGGTCAAAGTCTCCCGTAACGGGATAGATTTTCTGAAGCCTGAAAACAGAGCCAAGAGGAGGGGCAGAAGTAGAGGTTTTCTGTCAGACCACTTGAATTACAATATACTGGACGGTTATTATGGCATTTTTGCCCAATGACGCCAAAGAAATACTGCCTACTCCACCTTTAAGCAAGAAAGCCAAACATGATCTAGTTCCAGCCTCTCCATTGTGAGGATTTGCAGCTGTTCTTTTTCTTATATGATAATAGTTGGGTTTTGGACTGATGGTCAGACAAAACAAATAATTTGAAAATGAGACCATGGGCTTTAGGAAATTGTGATGGGCACTTTTCATAATTTTCTGTCATTTTATAGACCAAAGATTAATCGATTAAGCAAGACAATAATCAGCAGATTAATCCATGATGAAAATAATTGTAAATTGCAGCCCTCAAACAATTCACAGATGTGATGCCTGTGAGTCTGAAGTGTTTGGGCACTACAGTACATTATGTACAAATACAAAAAGAAAAGATTCTGATCCAGGTGTGCAGTGACCATCACTTCAGATGATGACGGAGAGAGAAGGACCGCATCTGTTTCCTCGATTCCTCTTTCCTCACATATTTTCGAGGTGCATCTCTTTCTGGTGCCTTACAGTAAGTGAGATAAGTGAAGACACATAACCTGCAGTAAGATGAAGTGCAGAGCATGTGGTTGGGTGAAAACAGTGCAACACAGGCTATATTTGAGAGACAAAAAGAATCTGGGTTAGAAAAAAAGGAATGCTTACAATCAGTGTTTCTTGACTTTGCCTCCAGGAATATCTCAAGGCTGAGTCACACAGGATTTGGTCATTTTGGCAGAATTTTTGCCTCTGAAGCGTCTTTGCGGGAGTCTCTGATACCATTACACTGTTGGCCCATTCCACACATTTTTGCTTTCAAATTCACTATTCATCTGTTTTAGATGAGGTACTCACTCACTCACTTTCCGCACATACAGTACACAAATACAGCTGTGCTCGGCCTGACTACATCTTTTACAGCATCTCTAGACATTGGGGCTCTTCACTGTTGACATGATTTTACCTGTTTCTAATCTTTTGAGCCTACTCTATGTATGCTACTGGTCAAATACATAATACAAGCTTTAATAATGAGAGGTTTAGTTTAAATCAACCTTAGATTTGAACCACAACCACTTCCTGTCTTGACTCATTGTACCACTCATGCAGGGTTTGCCTCTGTGAATGTGTGATTGCGTGCTGATTGTTGGTCAGAAGGCATGAAGGCCTCTTTATAGCTGGCATTCACATGCGTCTCATATGTGGATTGTGTCCATATCAGATATGCTGCTGTATTGTTTCCTCTTTCTGTTGCCAAAATACAGTTTGGACGAGTGTATTCTTGTGATTTTCACCCTTTAAAATGATATACATGCATCCTGACAGTCCATTATTAAAGTATTGTTCTATCCAAGTTGTTTTTTTCCCTGTGTTTCCTGGTCAAATGTGGATGAAAGTTTGTTTCCGTCTATGTAGCAGTGTGGTTTAAAAACTCTATCAATCCCTCCAGGAATTAAAGCACAATTAACTGATCGCTGCTTTTTTGTCAATTTTTGATTTCACCCAATCCCTTTAGTACTTATTACAACAAATGGTCAAATTGAAAGAATGTTTGCAATTTTTTCCACATGAAGCAATCCAGTTCAGAACCACTGTCACCAAGTCAAGGCGGAGCAAACCACAAGTCAACCGGAATAATCCAACTTTCTGTGCAAAACCACTAAAGTGGTTTTCTCAGGCAAACCTTCACTCCCGGGACTGTGTATCACCCCTAACAAGCTCCACCAAACAAGTTCCTATTGTTATTTGGTGTCAGCCTTGCAAATTTTGCAAATTGTATTGCAAAAAATAGCAGAAAAAAGAAAATGGCATATACTGGGAAAGGAATGCCCATCCGTCTGTCTGTTGGCTCATCAGTCAGTCCAAAACCTATTGCTTGAATTGCCTTGAAGTTTTATACAGACATTCATGGCCCCCAGAAGATGAAACCTACTGGCTTTGGTGATCCCCTGACTTTGAGGTTGAAATATGTGGTTTGGAGTAAAATGTCTCCACAACTATTGGACAATCAGCCTCAGCTGTACTTTGTGTTTAGGGTTAATAAGGGAATGTTAGCATGCTAATGTGCTACGCTAAGATAGTGAACATGGCACGTGGTTAGCATGCCTCCATTAGCATTTAGCTCAAAACTCCGGTGTGCCTACAGCCTCACAGAGCTGCTAGCATGGCATTTATAGTTCTTTAACCAAAGAGAGACTGACTCAAAACATTAACATTTTGCTGTCAGTTTGACCAGGTGTGCCTCTGACCACCTGTACTGATGATGTGGATTGCGGGGTCCTCAGCATTAGGTGTGTTTAATTGAAACCAGCATCTGAAACTTGTAAAGTCTTACCAAGGCAAACTTGTTTTGTGTGTGACAGACCCAAAAATATGAAGTCATGACTTTGTAAAGACCACATGAGCTTCAAATTTGTACTTGGTTGCTTTTAGTTGGTGAACATTGTTGTTGGCTTCACTCAGTGAGTTCAAATCTTTCGTTGGCATTTGCTTGTTTCACTAAGTGAACCACAGTGTCTTTCTTGTTTGGGTTGAGTTAGTGGGCCACAGCCTTAGACTTTGCTTTGTGTTTTCTGCAATCTGTATGACTTAAAATGCCTTAAAGGGGTTATTGAAGGTTAGTTATTTGTTTGCTGATCTCTACACATCAGTCGTTCCCTCTCTTCACTTGAGAGCTAGTCTTTGCTCCTCATACGGGCCACGCCAGCTCATGTGGCCTGTCACGAAATGCCTGGAGAGTGGATACCAGTGGTTTTGAAGGTCATGCCACAGTGTATGTTTATAGCATAATTTGAACATCCTGCCAAACAAAAGTTCAGCATGTTTCTTTTGTTTTCTTTGTTTTTTGCTCAAGGACAAGGTGGAATTGTGAAAGACCTTGTTAACATGTATATGGGAACTCTGAAAGTGGTCTATAAGAGGCGTAGATTCCCAAGCACCAAGTCCAAGTATAAACCCCCCCACCCACAGTTGCCCCGTGTGTCACCGAGAAACATTTAGTGTCCATTAATGAAACCCGACTCATGGCCTGGACTTCATCTCCGCTATACAGCTTCTCTTGTTCTTGTTGGACTCAGATTCTCTGTTTTGCTCCGGAGAGACAGAAGCCAGGCCTCTGTCTAGTAGCCTGAGTATTAACGCTGGGGTTGAGGTCAGGTCAAATGAAATAAACAAGTTTCGTACATGCTAAGTGTTGTTTTGAAGTGCACACAATTACAGACGGTTGTTTTGTGCTAACCAGAGAAGGTCAGCGATGTTAGTGTTGAGAAATTGAACCAGTCCTTGTCAAAAGTGATGATGTCCAATAATTTATATTTATATATAGCATGAGAGGAAACACTTTACTCCATCTGTTAATTCCACCTCTTTGGACCGTGGTGTCCTTAGAAGGGGGAGGATGAGGCCACAGGGGAGCATCTCTGGTGTCATGGTCCCTCTGAGAGGTGAGGATGTGTAAAGTTTCAGCAGTTAAACCTCTGAAATAACACTGAGATGGGAGACACAGTCTGCTTACTGCTGAATGATATCCTGATGATTGAACGTCTAACTGACTGATCAATTTGCTGACTGACTGACTGACTTGCTGGGATGATTGATTAACATACTGACAGCTGGTGGAAGAGATCCAAGCTTGTATGGTGTATTTTGTATGTGACGCATGTGTGAGAGTATGACGTGAACTTTGCTCCTTGACACCTTCAATGCGGGACTTAAGATAAAGTAGCGTTATCTCAGTCTTAAGCTCCCTCTCATCTCCTTGTTTCCTTTACAATTTACGGCATTAGACTCTCACCTCAACTCTGGGTCCTACACGGTCCTTTGCACATACTTTCAAAGCTACTAACCCCACCCCCAAACACATACTCACACACATACATGTCCTTGTGAAAGCCCAGTGTTGGTAGTAATGATGCATCACTAAGTAGAAAACTTATCAGAGGGTGTGAAGAAAAAAAAAACTTCCAAAGCAGGACTCTCAGTCAGAATAGAGTGCATAAACAAATTAGTTCAGAAAAGAGCAACATCACAGCAGATTAGATATAAAATAAACCGAGGTAATGAGTTATCCAGCTAACCAAACACTGACACAGCAACCATTGAGACTAACAAGACACATACAGAGTAAACAAGCCACATGAGAGACACAGCGTCCCAGTAACTGAGGAAAAACATAATGTAGTATGCTGCTTTTACTAAATTAGTCCACTAAAAATGTTCATAACAGTTATTCCAGCTATTCAACAATGATACCATGTCTGTCACTCACAATTAGAAAAGCTGATGCATGTTTCTTTGATGGTAATCTGACACTTGAAATGCACAAAACTCCAGAAATTGGGGAAACAGGAGGAGAAATGGAGATGATGGATGAGAGAAGAACTCTCTTAACACAGTCCTGATCCCCAAAACTGTTTTCTCTGCCCAGTTTCAGCTTGATGCTCTGTCAAAAAAAAAACCCAAAAAACTCTTGGGGTTGGGTGCTCATGTGGGGTCACTTGATGTGCAGACCAAGATGAATGAAATAGGTTTATAATATATATTTTAAAAATGAGTTATTCTGTTTTGTTACACTAGGTGACCGATCTTTGGAACTCCCTGCCTGAGTATCTCGGGCCGGCCGTCTGTCTTTTAAATCACCTCTTAAAACTCACTTTTTTAAAATTATAACTGTTTTGATTTCAGTTCTGTAAGCTCCTTGTTGTTTTACTGTTTTATTCTCTTTCTTCTCTTTTAAATTCTTTTGTTATCTAATTATTTTGGCGTGTTTTCTGTTTGTTTGACTTTTAAGTACTTGGACTGATTAGTGCTAACAGACCAGTGAAGACAAGGATCATTGAGCATATATTTAATTATTAAAAGGTTGTTTCCAACACATAGCAGCTGGGTCACTAACAAGCAGCATAGTGAGGATAATAATACAAAAAGATCATAAAAGATTTGCACAGCATGGAAAACAGGAAGGTGGCAACTATAGAAAAAGAAAGTATAGTAAAGGAGAGGGGGCTTTGGAAGCAGAGGTATTTTTTTGATCCAAACGAAATAAAGCTGCACCCTGGCAGGCTGAGCACTCTCCTCAGTGGGGGATTTGCCTGGAAAACCATGTAAAGGTCTTTAAAAGAGCAGGAGGGGGAAATCAGAGCAGGGAGGGGAAGCTGCTCAGTGTTGTGCTCTCTCTCTCTCTCTCTCTCTCTCTCTCCTGTAATTGGCTTCCCACCTAGATGAGGACATGTGGTGGGATGCTGACTGAGGCTCCGCCGACGTTCAGCAGGAGAACAGCAGCTCCGCTCTGTAGACATCAACTTTACACTCCCTCTTGCATTCCCTCTCAAATTCTTTCCTGCCATTCTTGTCTTTTTGCATCCATCAGTCTTACTTTCTCTTTTTTTTATCTCACGCTCCTCTCATCCTCCTACACCTCCATCCATCCTGCTCATCTTTCTTCCTTTATTGTCTGTATCTTTTTCTCCTTTTCTCCCTGCTGTGCTCTTTTCTCTTTTATTCACCTTTCTCCAGTTTGTACTTCCTCTCGCTCTCTCTATCCCTCTCTGTGACTCACCTTCACTCTTCCTTGTGTGTTTCTCTGTCTTGTATTCCTCTCACATCCCCCTCCTCTTTGTTTTCCTGTTTGGATCAGAAACATCAGTCATTTTGTATAAATACAGAAGTATATTTGCACACACCAGAAATGTTTCCTGGTCAATTGGTCCCAGATAGCATGACATACAGAGGACCTGCTTTCCTTATGTGTAACAATGCTGTTTAGTCTAACAGGCTGCCTTGGGTATAGTCTGATATAACTGTACATGTATACAGTGCACAGGAATGGGAGTATCTCCTCTCCCACAGCACCTGAACTCACCACGGGAGATCACAGAGCAGAACGGGCAGACAGACAGGAGAGAGAGCAAAGGTAAAAAGATAATCAGAGAGAGATGCGTAAAGGACTAATTATATTTGTGTTGTTCTGATTCAGTTTTGAATATATATATATCCACGGCCTTTTTGACAACTTGACACCAACTGACTTTGTTCACAGCAGCCATTTTGACTTGTCATAGCAGGGGGATCACAGGTGTTGCTAATAACGTTAACGATGGCTGCATTCAGTTTAAGTGTTCAGTTCAAAATGTGGAGCATTACATTGTGGGATTGTTAGCAGAAAGTTGTGTACAAGCAATGGACACTACTTTTTTCCTTCCAATGTGGGACTTTTTGAGGACACTATAGGCTATAGAAGTCACACTTCGAATACTAATAACATAGTCAAGATTTTTGCTCACAGAACAACGTCAAAGACAAAAATCCAAGGTGCTAACTTATTTTTGTTTGTTGTATTAAAGTGCTTTACCGTACTGGTTAGCTAATATTTATGTCAGTGAAATGGACTGCAAACTGGCAGTGTCTCTTTTTCTCACTGTGTGCGAGACACAGATACAGAGAGACAAACAGGCAGAATGTATCACATCATTGAAATGCTATTCATCTGTATCTGGTTGTAAAGACAGATGGCTGCTCTCTATAGCAGGTGATGAGAAGCAGACGTGTGTGTGTTCACATGTTCTCTCTTCTGTGCTGTATGTTGGTGTGTGGCTCGTACTATACACTGCAGGGCTGAACGTTCAGGGCCTGCTGGGATCTGCAGTCAGAGGTCCCCCTCTTACAAGCCATAAAACAAGCCATTCTGTTGCTGCTGTCGCTGAAAAAAAACATCCTTCTGCAAGTATGTTGTTCTAGTTTTTCTCACTTGAAGTGAATATGTGCATCTGTAATTTCTAAAAACAATGTGCTGTTTGTGCATGTTCTCATCGCTCAGTAATAATATAACTCACACACTTTACATTTCACCAGTGGCTTGTCCTCTAGTGATAGGATCAATACAAAAATGGACAAACAATAAACAGTGAAATTAGGTGCTGAAGCCAGTTATGTCAAACAGCAGGAAAGCCCTGACTGATGAATGGAAGGAGGTGATTTAATTTTGGTCTGAAACGGGTAACAAGGACCAGATGCCTGCATCAGTGTGTGTGTGTGTGTCGTGTATCCGGACGTATGTTTTTGAGCAGTATGTGAATATGTTTGTGCATGTGTGTGTACACTATACTTTGTAGATGTCTGGATTGTATATCACTACATTTGATACTTTTATGTGTGCATGTGTATGCACAGGTGCAGATAAATGAGATCATCCTTTACGCTTGTAAATGTGTGCACAACAGCAGATGCGTATGCAGTCTTGTTTTTGAGTGGGACAACATTGGATAAACTGTAAATGTGTGTGCATATATGGTATGTACATATTGCATGTGTGTGTTCTGGTGATTCCCTCTACCAGCAGTCTACTGTTTATCATAAATAGGATTTTAGTGAGGCTGACAGCTTTACTAACAGCTCTGTCTTCAGCTCAGTCCTCATCATTAACACAGTGGATAAAGTACTTTTTTTTTTTGCTTTAAGCTCGTGAGCTCAAAACACTCAAACACTTGGTGAAATCTCTGCTCTCGCCAAGTGGAAACAAATAGTCGACTCACACACAAGGGCAACACATTCAGACCGAACACGATCTGCTTATGGATTGTTTGCACTGCATGCAGGTCCACAGGGGCATCCTATTCAAACTATCGCTCTCTTTTCGCCCTTTGGCGTTTGCTCTCTGTATACTTTGGATGGTGGTCAACAAACCACAATCTGTGGGAACAGTAACCTGTTCATTTTTCTCGCACTTGGAGTTGACACACCAGCTACACAGATTTTTTGCTGTTTCGTTACACTGAGAAGCACTTAACGCTGTCCCGTCTTCATTTTCTCAGTGAAAACCTTTACGAGGCCTTCGAGTTACACTTCCTGTGTTTAATGGAGGTATAATTGTCTTCGTAGAGCTGTAGACCAGAGTCGGACCTCCCAAAAAACTCCAGTCACCATCTTCCATATTTTTCTGATTAGTGCGCACCTGAACGGCCCTCTGGACAAGCACAATGGCTGTTTTTTTTCTGTTTTGTGTACAATCTGCTCTAGATTAGCTCTTTTCAACCCTTTTTATGGCTGCGCTGTCACTGTCAATACCTCGACAAAACAAGTCACCAGCCAATTGATAACAGATTGGAACGGCATTGTTGTTGCAGTATTGTTTGAAGTCAACAAGCCCAGCAGGGTGCATGTGCCTGTTTGCATGAAGCATTTGTCTCATGTAACAAAATTGAAAATGGAGAACGGAGGAGGTGTGGAGTGTAACAGCTGGGGACTTACAACTGAAAACAGTTCTCTCAGTATCTCCAGGATTTTTCAACATCAAGGCAGTCGCAAAGGCCATTTAGAGGATTGGAAGACCTGTTTGGTCTTATCAGTCCATTACTATGAGTCTCAGTTACAGTCTCTAGTGGGATTTTTAGTAAAAGGTCCTCCTTTAAAACAGTTTTCCTGTCTGGCATGAAAACTCAACCAGACACATCATTATGAGGGATCTGTCGTTAGGTTGACCTCACTGCTTAGCTGCTCTCGCTCACCCTTACCTTGCACTTACCCATCCCACTTTGGTCACTGTTTCCCCCTCCTCTCTGTTCCCTTATCTCTGTATCAGAACATCAGGTACTATCTCCTGCACAATTCATTCAGCTAAAGTGTGTTTTATTGGCATTTTTATATATATATATATATATATAAGTATTATTCAAGCCTCCAGGTAACATGAAGTGTTGCTTTTGACTGCTTCCTCTTTGTCACATATTCCATTCTACTAGTCCACAGCTGGGTTTTCATCCACTTATTTTTATGCCAAGAAATCATACAATGAATAATGATGGAAACATTGGTCTGGTAAATAGTGGTATTGCAATATTTCCTGTGGCTTCCCGGATACTTTCACAATTCAGGCAGGAGGCATTAACATCTGGTATCAGTGGGCCACTGAGTAAATCTGTCTTTTTGGCCTAAAACATGACAGCTGTTATAGATATTAAAATGCCATCTGTAAAGTATTTGACAGAAAGAAATGTGTTTAGCTGACATGTAAGATCAATGCTGATCATTACAAAAACCTGCAGTCTGATGTGGATGTGTTTTCGGATTAGTCCTGAAGGCCTTGATTCACTTCAGTCAAGCTGATTGGAAACTAGCCTAATTTACATTTTATTTTTGGCAACATTTTAAACATTTAATCCCATTTGCCTGCATAGAAATATAGCTGGAAACACAGCTTGTCTGTGAATCCCTCCCCACTCAGGTACAGTACCAGATTCCAGACCTCTATATCCCTGTAGACCTTGACAGAGCAGATCACGCGTGTGCAGCTCAGTGCAACTCCTCTTGAAACAAGTGAAAATCAGGCCACAAACATTTCCCCACAAATGTTCTAGCCTCTTAATGGCAGAGCACTTACACACCCATCTTGTTTTGACCTAAAACCATAGTAATTTGGAAGTCTGGCATGAAGTGTGAAAATGAATCATTCGCCTACGTTTCATTGAAATCCGGTCAGTGGTTCCTGGGAAATCATGGATGTCACAGTGAGATGCTGCATCATTCTCAGTCATCAGGTTTGTGGTGTCTGAGGTTTTGTGTATAATGGACCAACGAACTAAAAGGGTCTGGCCTCACACAAACACTTTTAATAACCCTTCCACTTAGATGATTCCACTTATTTTCTTTGCTGTTTATATTTCAAGGATTGACTGGCTTTTAAAGAAATAGTTACTATTTTTTTTGGGTAGTTGGGACATGGTTAGCTTAGTTTAGCATAAAGACTGGAAACGGGGTAACAGCACACCTAGCTCACTAACTAGCACATTTGTATCTTGTCTACTCTGCGTTGGTTGATTAGTTAGTTGCAGAAAATACTACGAACGAAGAACATTAATGGAGAAAAGTAAGACCAGAGATTTGTATGCTTGGACTGTCGACCAGGTGGAACTGTTAATGAAAGTAAGTTTTGTAATTCGATATTTATGTTGAATTAACCGCTGGTAGTCAAGGCTTTGTTTTCTTCTGGGAAAGGGTCAAGTGACAGGGGCATAACGAATCAGGGAAGGACACGTCGTGGCTGATAAGACCCAATCAGGACGTGAACATGGGTGTCTGCATCATTGTTTTGGAACATCTCCATTTCCACCCGTACTCACTAAAACACAATCTAGAGTTTTCAAACTAAAACGTGGTCAGCAGAGTTTTAAAAGGTCTCCGTTTTAAGGGTTTGAAAACACTGGAGTAGTGTGGCCTGAACGTAGCAAAAGTTATGCGTTTTAAAACAAATGTATTAATGTGGATGTAGTCTTAGAGATGCTGGCAGTCGGATTATTTATCTTTGGAGTGAGCCAGGCTAGCTGTTTCCCACTGCTTTCAGTCTTTATGTTAAGCTAAGCTAATCACCTCCTGACTTCAGGTCCATACTTAGCGTACAGACAGAGTGGTATCAATCTATTGAGCTATCAGCTATCTAACAGCTTAAGATAGTAAGAGAGCAAGAGAGATGTGCAGGAGGAAAACGTTCAGCTAGCTCCTTCAACTTATGTTGAATGTCCAAAAATGATCACAAACGCTAAAACCTCAGCTCTCATTAGCTGTGAGAACAAAGGCAGCAGGGAGCCAGTGGATAGAAGAGAGATGAATACTCATAAAAATGTTCATCTGATAAAATTACTTTAAGTCAGTGAGAAATATATAATCTGAGTGTATCTGTTCAGATGTTCAATGGTTGTATCAACATAACCTGCAATAATGACAGTGGGGAAATTAGAGGGACAAAAGGTTAAAGGGTGTTTTTAAAGAGGGGATCAGGATGGGAGAATGGCAGGAGAAATGATGGAAAGATGAGGCGAGTGGGGAGAGGTGAGGCATAACAGAGGGGAGGAGGACTGCAGGTCTGCCTGTATTCTGGTGGAAGTGGTTCAGACCTCCTGTGCTCCCAGTCAAAGCTTCCTCTGTTAGGCCAGAGCTCTGATGTTTCCCCTGAGGCCTGGGTCCTGGAAGTGGGCTGGCAGAGCAAATAAACAGAGAAGAGGTGCTCACGCTCGCCACACTAACACCTTCACATATGTATACACACACGCTAGCACTAAAAGAGCCGTACATGCAGCTGTGCGCAACACCTTCACACCTTTAGGAGGAAGCTGACGTAGAGGCTGGTCTTGTTTAATTTGTGGAGATGAAACCTCCAAGATCATGAGAGGATTTTTGGAGTTTAGGACACTTTGAATATAAAGATTTTTAATCTTCAAACAAGTGTCAAAGGTTGGCGTTCCCTTCATTTCTTGGTTGTATTGTGAGACAAATGGGAGAACAGGACCAGTTAGTTTAGCCTTCTTATGAAGTAGTATAAATGTGCTTTCACTGGGGATTTAAAAAACACACAAAGGGCATATTATAAAAAATAACTTCAGAAATGAACGATAATGACTCCCAAAAGAATATATATATATATATATGCTAATGTGTTCCAGCGTGATCCATCATCACACCATCATACACAACACAACAGCCAAGTTTTTCAACTGCTTGAGACTGAGGGCTGCTGAGCATATAAATCAATTACAGCACGGTTGATGAATACAACATGCTGTAATTGTAACACATATAAGCCACATCAGTAAGAAGCATCCATCAAAATGACAAGACGTACACACACATATATATACACACATGGCCGGTCTCCTGTCCTGGCATGTCAACAGGCCGTTGACCTCCACTGAGCTCCACTTCCTGTGTTCGTCCCACCAGAGTCCCAAGAGACAAACTCTAAGCTGACAACAACATTCATCCCTGTCTTTTAACCATCCTCCTTCTCCTCCTGCCAGTGTCCTCCCCTCTCATTTCTTACTCATGGTATTTCCTCCCCCATCATCTTAACATCCCCCTCAGATCATCCCACTTCTTTGCAGTCTGAGGCGATACACAGGCGATGTGATTTATTTCAAAGGACATCAGAAGAGAGGTTGTTCTAGTCCTTCACACACTCTACCTACAAAATAGGAGAACAACACTCCTGTAATGTGAATGGGACTCATAATGCATAGTGACAGCATCGTCTATGGAAAGCATCATCCATATTGTTCTGCTCTCAGGACCCCTGCACTGCCTGGGCTGGAGACTCTTTGTAGCACATTCCTGCCTGCGAATGCACAAATAAATCACAGTAACCTGGACGGGAAACCATTACCAGTGAGCATTCCCCCCCCCTGGAAGGAGAACCCTTGCTAAAGTACATTATCTTCAGTGTAAAGTGATCCAGGCCTGCCTCTGGATCCTGTCTCAGCGTTTCTTCCAGTGCCCCCGTAATCATTTTGGCAGCAGCTGCTGCAGCAGACTGGGGTCATACATTGGCCTGCCTTCACCCCTCGCTGGGCAGGTAGCTGCTGGGTCAGCCACCACCAACATAAGGGACTGGTGGGAGGAAGTTGGTACCCAAAGCCCACACAGGAGGATGGACAGAGGTGGAGTTTAGGATGCTTTAAATATATCAATATGGAGTAGTTATGACAGGTTGAATGTAGACACCATCAGCCATCCTCAAGACACGCAACTGGGCCATGTCAGAGGCCTGACAAGGGTGACTAATATTTTGCTCACTTTTTCACTCCAAAAATCAGCAGGAATCACTTTGCTGCTTGCTACAGATCCTGTCTCTCTACAGGATCTGTGTCAGAGCCAATCAAGGCATTTTTTTTAATGGATTGGTATGAGCTATGTAATGTCCAGTCTATTTCCTGTTCTTTGTTTATTGTAATTTATCGCGCTCTGAGTACACAAGCTGTCAAAAACAGCAGCCAGCAGTCGCAGTTAATGACACTCTCACTGACAGCCAAGAGAGGCTGTCCAAATCCTCTCCAAACCTTTCTATCATCCACGTATTTTCTCAATGCAGAGCTAGTCAGCTGTGAAACGTATGCAAATTGCTACTAATTACAACATATATGAATTTTAATGCCAGCTTACAAAGCCAGAAGAGTCAATACTGCAGGTCAGCCTAGACAAAGTGGTAGATGCTACATGCTTACAGGCTGTGTCAACCTGACATCAGCTGACCGCAAGGACAGTTCAGAACAGATATAATGCCAACAACACACTCCAATAACAATATCCTGCTTCATCACTACTAATTAGTACAAGGCTTTCAATTCATTACAATAATTTTGAAGAATTTAATATTTCACAACTCATTTTGGTCAAAAATCCTTTGAACACTGCAGTGCTGTGGTTGTTTAGTTTAGTTGATTTCTTGTTTATGTGACCATGTCTGGCTATTTGTTTTATTAAACAATACGCTGTTGAGAAAACACTTAAAATGCATCAGTATAGGGCCAATATTCTAGCAATATTATTTGCAAATGTGTGTGGAGAGACTATATCTCAATCTGTACATGTGTTTTGGGTGCACAAATCTCTAAATGTGCATAAGGTGTGTACATGTGTAAAAGACTCTGACATGTACTAAAAACTGAATGTAACAGGGCTTCTATTAATGAGGTAAAAGTCTGGGTTGCACCAACAAGGATTAATTTAAGGTTAGTTTTAATCAGACTTTAGCAAAACTAGATTTAAAATTAAGCAGAGCTCTGTTGCACAATTAAAAACTAATCTCCGTTTAGTAAATCCAAGTTTGACATCAATCAAAAGGAATAATAATTAATAATAAATAATTTTGCTAAATCCATCTCAAAAAGGCCTCCTGCTGAGGAAGTTAAACCTCCTCAGGTGTAAGTTTAAAGTTAATACTGGATCACATTTTAAATTGGAGATTAAAGTTTTGGTGCAACAGAATTCAATTTAACCTAGGTTTAGAGTAAAAATTAAACTGAGGTTTAAAGAGAGGTTTAAATGTAATCTTAATTTTAAGCAAGTTTTAAAGTTTGGTGCAACATAAATTAAAGTTAAACCATGATTTAATCAGGTTTAAAAATGAATCCTTGTTGGTGTTACCCAGTCTGTTTCAAGAGATGGAAAAACAGAAAATTCTTCAACCTCAGGTACACCTCTCAAATAGTTAAACTAAGTTTAAAAAAGTACACTTATAAATCTAAATAAACAGAGATTCAGGTACACATTCATGAATCTGAGTACAGATTCATGAATGTGTACAGATTGGGATACAGTTTCACAACTCCCAACACAATTCTCTTGTAAACAATATTGCTACAATAGAAAACTAAAGGAGGATAACGCTTCTCTTCACTGATCTGTCTGTTCTCTGCTGGTGAAGAGGTGGATGATCCAGAGAGCTCAAATACCAGTAAAACCAGCTGTATCGTTTCCCTCGCAGTGGTTTCTGTGGTGCCACGGTCAAATTCCGGCGAGCCCCGGCAGCAAGTTGAAACCACTGCCACCGCTCGCTGCCTGAAAGCAACTTTATGGCCATAGGAGTTGATCTTGAGATGTGTATGAAGTGTTTTGGTTGTTCTAGTGCATTTTGAATGTGACATTAACTATTGTGCTGAGCTGCTGCTTTGAAAAAGATAACTTAGTATAGAGAAATTCCTGTAAGCTATTGTAAAAAAAAACAAAAAACGCTGTAGTTTTAAAAGTGGCTGTTAAACGCTTTGAGCTATCCTCCCGACCTCAGCATGTCTTGAGAGAACAGAAAAATATTCCTCTGAATGAAATAAAGATGGAAAAGGCAGACACCTCATCAGGCTTCATGGACAGAGAAGGGCAACATGAGGCCAACAACATGTCAGTCTGAAGAGAGAGAGATTATAACAACGAGTGAACCAATGGAGTGCACTGTGAAACAAGAGGCCAATGGAGTGGCTTGAATACAAATCGACATGTTTCAAATCACAGACTGGATGTAGGGCAAGTGAAACAAAGTGCACAGAGAGGACATGAAAAAGGAGAGAGGAGGAAAGGGAGCTTGCTAGCGTCATGGATCTCTCTCACTAATAAACCCTGACTGACTGACTAAAAGGCTGTACCCAATTACTGGATGGTCTCCCAGCTCTCACACAGACATAAACACACGCACTTAGACTGTTCTGGGTTTTGTATGGTGGGTTACTGATATTTTTGAATCAAGGCTGCTGATGGCCAATATTTTGTGCTTTATATTAAATTTTTGTCCATGCCAAAATAACTACAACTTCTATTGTGTGTGTGTGTGGGAAAGAAAGGAAAAAGGAAACGCACTTGTATTCCCACCAGACAAACTTCTACACAGGTACGCATAAGTCAGATTCCACTGAGTGTAATGATCTGTGTTTTAGATGCCGTGTCATGTTGACCGGGCCTCTTGCCTGTCTGACCAACATGCTTTCACATTTCAAAACAAAAACACACGGGTCTCCTCTCCTTCCACCCTCATCTGCTTGTCCATACGCCCTGGCCTCCCTGTCCTGTCCATCACAAACACCCAGGGGAGAGCTGCTGAGGCTGCTGCACTTCTGACTGACAGGCGGCCTGTGGATGTATGTGGATGAGATCAGTTGGCTTTTGCTCCTCTGAGGATCTTTTGATAGGATTTGTTTTTCTGCTATTTGCCACTGTCTCGGTTCTGTTCATTATTTAGATTCTCTTAAGTTGGGATTGTGTGAGTGTTTTCAGCCATGCTAGCAGCTCAAGGGATGATAATGTCTTTCAGTCACTTTGGTCAAGACTGAAGTAGATCAGAAACTTTTGAATGAATTCCATGAAATTTTGTACAGACATTCATGATTCCCAGATGATGAATCCTACTGACTTTGGTGATCCCCTGACTTTTTCTCTAATGCCACAAGCAGGATGACATTTGTTGTTTTGAGTGAAATGTCTCAACAACTACCTCATGGATTGCCATAACATTTGGTACAGATGAAGTGCCCCCTCAGAATGAATTGTAATAACTTTAGTGATCCCTCAACATCCCATCTAGCGCCATCATCGGGTGAAAGTTTTAATTTGTCGGCTACTTTGGTTTATGACCGAATACCTGCAAAACTAATGAGCCTCAACTATACTTTGTATTTAGGGTTATTTGGCAAAAGTTAGCCTGCTAACATGCTAAACTAAAATGGTGAACATGGTAAACATACCTGCTAAACATCAGCATGCTAATAGCATGCTAACTACCTAATTGTCATTGTGAGCGTGTTAGCATGCTGATGTTAGATGTCGCTCAAAGCACCATTGTGCTTAAGTACGGCCTCACAGAGCATGGCTTACGATTTGTCAACTCACCTGAACAGATTAAAGTCTACTCTTTCTGTACTTGTTGGACTAACTATACTAACACGCTGGTTGAGTGCAGTGTTTTCTCTTCTACCTTAACAAACCTGAAACTGTTGCACACACAAAGAAAAATGTTAGCTTAATCATTAAAAACAGTGACTGTGCAGTTGAAGCGATGAGTTCTGAGGCAAAAATGTTGGACATGAAGTGTGTCCTCAGAGTCAAACAGACAATCTGTCACTGCTTGATTCTGACTTTAGATAGTATTGCTAAAGTGAGAGATCATTTTTCAGTTGTACTGCAAATACTCATCTGCAATAAATTTATAGTGGGACTGCCATGAAATCAATTTATGTTGCTTTTATGTAAGGTAACATGAAGCCAGAGATTGCTGTGGTGCTAAAATAATCCTAATGAAATAAACTTTATTTAATGTGGATCCGTCACGTTATGGCTGATAACCGTCAAGGTCAGTGTCAGTACCGATTCTGATTTAGTATATCAGATCAGTGCATCCTGTTTTTCTGCATTTTCTGCCTGTTGCACAATCATTTGCTTGTGATCAGCTTAGCAGTGCAGTCTCTGATTTAATAGAAATTGTGACTGTCACATCAGAACCACACTGACTTGAATCTTTAACTCAAATAAACTTTTTAGTGGCTTTCATGCAAAGGAATAAACTTCTGGAGTTCCTCCCCAGGACAGACTTGCATCTGCAACGTATTAACCCAACTTAGATCACTGACTGATAGACTGACTGACTGAATGAGTGACAATGTTCATCTCAGCGTTCACTCTCCTTTCTCCACTTCAGCTCCATGCCCAGCCTTAGCCATCCCTCTCAACACTCCCAGCTACAGGCTGCAGATTAAAGCTGCTCTCATCTGGATCTCATCAGTTCAGGCCGGCCTCGCCGTTTTATAGGTTATTTTTCATTCAGGAGAAGGAGGGGGGATCTCGGAGTGATTTAGGGTTACACTGCATGGAGGCTGGAGGAGAATAAAAGCAACTTGTTGTCTTGAGGGAAGTGAATGAGGCAGCATGCTAAATCCCCTCCGGTAACAGCATGCAGTTTTTAGGACAGGAGTCGTGCCTTCTTCCCCTTTTTCTTCAAACGTGTGTGTGTGTGTGTGTGTGTGTGTGTGTGTGTGTGATATTTGTTGCGTGGCTGTGCTGCTGCAGTTTCTGAGCCATTTCCTCTCGGTTTTTCCAACTGTAATGTCTGTAACATGTGGTGGATTGTTGTGGTTCTGCTGGACGAGTGTCATTGCCAAACACCATAAATCAGTTTTGAGAGAAATAGTTGCACAATGTTGTATTTCAAAAAAACTGCATCCACTGAACTGTTACGAGCTTACATCAAAAAAGCAGGGACTGTCAAGGAGTTAAAAACTTGAGTTTAAGTAATAGTTTTAAGTTGTTTATTTTGTCAGGGTTCAAGTCCTGGCCATAGAACAAGCCCCCAGACAGCTAGAGTGACAATGTGCTGAAATGTTTGCAAGAAGCTTATATGTGTTTGAAATAACTATACAATATATAAACTGCCTGCAATGCAGAAATGGTAAATAAGGACCACAAAACAATGATTTGATTGAACTCCACCTGTTGTGCAAGACCCTGTGTGTCAGAAGTGCTTCAGTATATATCAGGTGGCACCAACCTTTTCTATGATGAGCGTCAAATTACAAAGATTTACAAAGACGACTATGGACTGATAGTTACACTATTATTAGAAGTTTGACGTCGTTTATAATAATAATAGCGTTGTAGGCTTATTTGTGCAGGATCCCGTCTCTTAAAGGTGTTTTCGCACCTGCCTTGTTTAGTTCGGTTGAATCAAACCCTGGAACATTTTCCCCCTTGGTGCGATGCGTTTGGGCAGGTGTGAACACAGTAACTCAGGTGTGGACTAAAACAGCCACACCGAGACCCTGAAAAGGAGGTGGTCTCGGTCCGGTTCCAAACAAACTGAGCAGTTCGTTTGTGGTGAAATTGTGTTCTTTGCAAAGTGTGAAGCAGTGTAGTATTTTCACGACGGTTCCTCATGAAGTGCATTCACCATTCTGCTGGTATAGTCTCACCTGGTATATTGCCCAGATAATTACCACGGTTGTGAGCAAATGTCAACTGTGCTGTTGCTCACAGGACCATCTTCCTATATTTACTGTCTTGCTCCCACCACAGACACATCTGACCAATAAGTGTTTTGCAGTGAAGCATTTTAGTTCGCTTAGATTTGTCCTCTGTCTGAAAAGAAACCGAACCCTGACTTTTGGAGGCACACAGTGTTTTAAATGTGCTACTTCGCTAAGCATATTTTGACACTGCCCTCTAGATTGACTCAGCTTTATTGGACTAATTTTCTCATGCTTATTTTCAACATGCGACACACCACATTTTCACAGCAAAATGCACAAACCCGAACTCCATTGTCCAACTGGACTGAAAAAGGCCTGCTAGATTAGCTCACCATGTCGCGTGCAAATTGGTACAGTGTGGTCTCCTCTATGCCAGGTGGTCACTGGTTACAGCACTTGAACCACTGAGCATGAATTGTGCACTGTTTTTTTTGTAAATGCAGATTCAACATATCGTCGTGCTGGTTTAATCTGTTTATCACTAACCTAATCATTGTTGTAGTATAGTATTTGCTTTCTCTCTTGCTGCTGAAAGTGCCTTTGTGTTCCCATGCTGGCATGCGAATCATAGGCTGCCCTTGTAGACCTTTGTTCTATAGTGTGGTTGATGATGAGTTTTACTCAAGTAATCATTTTTGCCCAAGAAAGAATCACATCATTCAAATTATCTCTCTGCCCAGCTATAATTTGTAGGGATTACAGTAACTCATTCTGAAATTCTGAATTCACTGATGAAGTAGCCAGATACAATAGTCAGAATATAAATTTTGGTCATTCGTTTAAGAAAACAGATTTTTTTCATTTTCTGGGCTTTGTCATGTCTGTGTTTAATTTTATTTTCTGGTACAAAGCACAACACTTTCAACTTTGGATGTTGACCAGTAACTTCCTGGCTCTCTGCTGGTTGCTCAGCAACTGGTTCCAGCCAAGAAATAGCCACAAGAAGAAATAGCCACATAACTCCATGTTAAAATGGTGAATTGTGGTTTTTACATTTTGGCCCTGGCCCTGCTGATGTGAAAATGATGGTAGAAATACAAACATCTGATTACTTTTTTTATTTTTTTTTCCCCAGGAGGAAATGCTGTGATGGATTCAGGTTTGTGATGGGCCAGTGCATACCTGAAAGTAGGTAAACCATACACACTATGCTCTAAGTTTGGCTCACGAACTCTCCGATCTGATTCACATGCTCCAAATCTGATAAAGTTTCTCCATTACAGCCGTTTATAGATAGAGTTTACAGGCTGCACAAAACATGGCCTGGAGACCACATTTGTCTATTTGGACCTCCAAAGAAGTCCAAATAATGCTTATGTTATGGTCGAGTTTTTTCAGTTTTGAGTAATTATGTTTAAGGAGTCGTTTCAGATAACTAGCACATTGCAGTGCACTGGGACAAACAATGTAACAGCCAGAAATAAAATGCCCACAGTTTTGGCACAGACAGCTGCTGGTCATTCATATAAAAGATCTGGTTATTGTGAAAATTGGACTTATATAATCATGATCAGGGACAGTGGTGAACAGTATTGACAAACAGGTTAAGTGTATATGGTGTCAGTACTGAATGTATACTGTAGTATGCCTCCATAGAGTAACAGTGATTCACATCGGCCACTAGAGAACACTGTTTCTCCATGAACATAACAGCCTTTTAAGGGTGGATATCCAAGAAACAGTCAGCTGATACAACTGTGCCTGAAAAATCATTTACTACACAGTCTGATGTTCCACTATGTCTTGAGATCGATGTATTACTTGATATTTACAGCAGTGGTGCCTGCTGTAATCTATTGATATGTATATCAAACTTATATCTGCAGTACATTTCGTGCAACAAGGTATAATTTAAACACTGTCAGGTCACATAGCACAATATATATTTAATATAATAATGGTAAAAAGGTATCAATAATTCTCTTTGTTTTTCATTTAATTTAAAAAGATGAAATGTTTTGGCACTTTTCATAGTCCTAGCCAGAGGCTTTAATTCAGATAAAAGAACTCTGCATGCCCTTAGACATGGTTCTTGTGGGTTGGGAACACACAATCAAGTCTAATGTAGTTTGATGCAAGACCATTAAGTTTAAAAAAAATCATTTTTATCATATATTTTTTAATTAAACTGTCAAATTAATTCTGTTCACTGTAAGCATACAAAGTTCAGTCATTATAATAGGCCTTTTTCACAGCAGACATTTTGGCTATATATTGCTGTATAGTAGACAATTTACCCACTATCATTTTATTTGAGAATGTGAAGGTTACACACTAAAGTGCCCTCACAAATTCCCACAATGGAACAGAAAAAGAAGTGTCCATGTAGATTACTTTCTGCTAACAATCCCACAATGCAATGGGTTGTATTTGTATTTGTAAATGTACAAAATCTTAATTTACTGCTCACTATGGAGTAAATTAGGGAGTGTTTATTCAGTGGGGAGGAGTGATTTCAGACACAGCTTTTGACTTGTCATAGCAGGACAAGCACAGGTGTTACTAATAACATTAACAGAAGAGAAGTGAAGAAGGACCTGTAGAGCTGACAGTAGAAGCTGTACTGGTCAGTTCCCAGTTGTGGATGTGGAGCTTTATGAGTGTAAGATGTGGTAATAAAGACTAATAGTGCTCCTGGGTGATTACAGAAATGTTGGTTTTCAGACAGTGATCCTGAATAACTTTAACATACCCAGTCCGCATACTCTCCGCCTCCTCTCTCTGTCTGTAGACGTGGATGTGTGTGCAGCGTCGCCCTGCGAGCAGCAGTGCACTGATAACTTTGGACGAGTTGTCTGCACGTGTTACCCCGGCTATCGCTTCGACCGAGAAAGACACCGCAACCACAAATCTCCTTACTGTCTGGGTCAGTACACTCCCTTCTCATCTCCCGTCTATCACTGTCACGGGATGTTTCTCACCCATTTCATCACACTGCAGTCCTTTATTCCTTACAGTGACCCACATGCATTTCCTTTTGGCTTCTTTAAACAGCACTAAGTGATTTTTCAGGATTTTTCTTAGCTGGAAAACAGCGCCCTCCTCCTCTTTTGTGTAGCAAAGCAGTGTCCCTCTTTGCCATAAAGCAATTCAGCAGATTTCTTACCGAATCTGCGCCCCAGTGGCACATAATGTAACATGCCATGTAGACGCAATTATATTATAATGAAGTAACAACAGGGTTATTATACATAGCAGTATAATAATAATACTATAATATAATAACAGTATCGCATTATGAAAAAAAAGATGAGAAGTTAGGAATAGCTTCAGCTGTAGCAGCCTCCAATCCTTGATTATTATTTTGTTTGTGATCATGTACATTTCTTTCTCCCCTCTCTCTCTCTCACACACACACATACACACACGCACACACATACAGACATTGATGAGTGTGAGCATCCAGACAGCAGCATGTGTGACCATGAGTGTGTGAACACTGTGGGCAGCTTCCTGTGTCGCTGTCGCAGCGGCTACATACTCGCACCGGACCAACACTCCTGCATCCCCGTGCACAACTGTGAGTTTCTATCAACTGAACTTTACAGCTTTTGGATGAAAATTCAGCAGCAAAGTCAGAATCTGTGTCCATCAGTTCATTGCTGCATTAGGATGTTAAGCCTGTACGAGATAAGATGCATGAAATAAGTTATGAGCTTAATGAGTAGATTCTTTAAGGCCTCTTATGTAGCTAATATCAGTATCAGTAATAGATTTTAAAAAATCCATTCATGAGAATAATGACAGTCAGTCTTAGTCACATGGTGACTAGGAATTTGGTGTATATATGTGTATTTGTCCATGTTAAAAATGGGTAATGATTCTGATAATAGCTGTTTTTATTCTTTTACAGTAATTGTTTTACTATTTTACACTCTTGATTGAGTGTGACACCATTAATGGCAATGGCCACATATGCTGAAAACGTGTGCTAGAAACATTTAAGTGTATGTTTTCTTTTGCAGTGAGTTCATCGGGGAAGTCGGACACCTTGATGAGTGCTGGTACCTGCTCGTTCACCTGTCACGATTTTATGAACATGAAAAACAGTCTGCTGCAGCTGAAACTAAGGCTGGGCAACACACAGTCACCCAACCAGGTAACATGCTCCACTTAAAACGGAACCAAATAGTATTCACCAGTAGTAGTAATTCTTTTGATATATTTATATTTTATATGACTGATAACACTCATTGATTGATTACTAAACTTACTACAGGCAATGGATCAACACAATCAGCATGTAGCAGACTGGAAAATGGATATTTAGGTAGGGTTTAACTCTGAGGGTCTTTTATCCTACTTAGTCTCTCCTCTGTGTGTTTGTAGGTACCTGGCCTGGCTAACAGCAGTGACAAGCCATCTCTGGGGAGGGCAGGAAAAAGCCCTGATAGCCCTTGTCTTCCTGGTTTACCCGGCCCTCCAGGAGCTCCTGGGGTCCCAGGTAATGTAGATATAACTGTGAGTTGGTTAAGTTTACGATTGATGAAGTCGGCTTCTGCAAAAACAGCAATGTTACTTAAAGAATTGGAAGAATAACAAACAGGAAGAGGGTAAAGAGGAAGACAGAGAGAATCAAATGAAAGAAAACACTCTACACTTAATAATTTAAAGAAGAAAAATGTATATAAGATTAAAGCAGAAACACGTGGGAGTTCATGTCACCTTTAAGCTTAATTTTGGACACTGATCATTTCCAAAAACAAAGTTTTAAGGTGACCAGGGTTTTAAATGACCTCTCTGGGGAGTTTAGTACATGTATTGCTCTGTTTCTCGCTGATGCTAATGACTATCCAATTTTAAATAGTTCTCTTTATTGCTGTATTCATCTGTCCTCACCAGGACACCCAGGAGAACCGGGAGAGAGAGGGGACCCAGGGGAGAGGGGTCTGCCTGGCCCTCGGGGTTCACGGGGAGACATGGGACCTATGGGTCCAGAGCCTGACCTGAAGCACATCAAAAGAGGCCGCAGGGGGCCAGTGGTAAAAAAACAAAAACAACCAACTATTCCATAATGTAGGGTTATCACATCTGTTCCAGTGTAGTTCCCACTGGAGCATCTACTTCAGCACAACCTGGAGCAAGTCATACAAATATGGGATTGGTGCCACTGGTTTTTACTTGAGCAACCAAGTATGTATCCACTGTGAAGTGACAGTGCACATGTCAGCCATCACCATCCACCTTCAGTTCCCATGAAGAAGGGAAGAACTAAAGGTGGAGAGGAGGTAGTCGGTGTTCGTTCAAAACAGTATGGTGGAACTTTATGTTGTGCAAGTCTCCGATTTAAAAACTGCCAAACCTAGTCACATATTATTTAAGATTTATTAAGAGAGGGAACTTGTCATAGCATGATAGGTGTATCTCTTAAGCAGGACACTGTTAGAAAGGAAACCTGCTTCTCTGCAGTTGTAACAACATAAATGAGTGTGTTTACCAGAACAAAGTGTGTCCATTGGTCTGCATCACGAATGCCTTCCTCCTCATATTATTATCTTGAAAACCTTCTCATAGCTGTGTCTTCTCATTCATACAGGGACCCACTGGGGCATCAGGAAGAGATGGACTAAAGGTCATTATTATGAATCTTTATTTTCCTTGTATGTGCTTTGAATTCTTGTCTTTGTGTGTCTGTGTGCAGTATGCATGTGTGGAGCTGCACTGTTGCCATCTAGTGTCTACATTGCCTTTAGACACCTGTCACTGAGTGAATGGAGTCCACTAGAGCTGCCACCTTGGCTGCTCTGACTGGGTCACATACAGTGGCAAAATTAAATGGCCATCAAGTTATAAAATCGAACTACAAGCAACTCTAAAAAAGCTAACTTCGCCGTGTATCTGGTTTCTTTGATTATATTACACACTACAAGTTGGTACGATGATAATCATTACAGTTTTAACCTGCTTGACATTCAACTGAAAGATTTCAGGAGACTTTAGCTAGATGTTACTCACTAAATAGAACAAAATGTTCTTCATTTATCTGAATCAATTTGGCACTGTGCAGTTTGTACAGCTCTGTTGATGTTGGGTTGATTGGTGCTGTTTCTCATCTGCAGGGTGACAGAGGAGCTCCAGGTCCCAGAGGTCCACCTGTATGTTAATTTATACTACTATACTAAAGCGACTGTATGAATCCACTCATGAACATGTTCTGAAAATGCTACAGCCACATTTTTCCATATGCTAATTCCTTATCTTATTTTATATTTTCTCATATCTAGGATTAGAGTTGGTCTTTAACCTGCCTGCATCCATCTACATTTTGTCCTCATTCTATTATGTAAATGACAAATATACACCTGCACTCTTTTTTCAAGATGTAGACAGTCAAAAATGTACATTGTATTTATACAGTGAAACTTGGTCTGTGAATTTGTAATCTACAAACTGCATTTGTAAATCTACTAAGTCACCCTAACAAGAACGTGTTGAAGCCAAAAACAGCTCTGTCTGTAATGTAACTATGTTTTAATTATTGCATTTTAATTTAACTTGTATTCCTTGTTGCCATAGTGGCCTTGTTTTCTTTCCTGGATCAAGAGCTGTCATCTCATTTTATTTTAATATTTGAAGTGGCTGTTGTAATTAGTGTATTCAGTGAGGGACTGCAGCTTTCATAGGCCAGCCTAATTTATACAAGAGGATGGTGTATAATATGTATTATTTTGTATCCGTGTGATAGACCTTTTCTTCTGCTGTGAAAAAGGTATTTTGTGCCTCACACCTCCCAAAAGGAAACCCATTACTGATTGTCAAACCTGGTGGAAAAATGACATGCAGGCCATTTTAATCAATTCCTCAATTTGTCCTCTGTCCCCAGGGACCACCCGGCTCCTTCGACTTCCTTTTGCTAATGATGGCTGACATCCGCAATGACATAATTGAACTTCAGGAGAAGGTGTTTGGGGAGCGGCGAGGCATCTCTCTGGACAGTCCTCCTCATTCCACCGGGGAAGTGGAATTTGTAGAGTGGGGCTCTGGACAAGGAGATCTCACGCTCAATACCTGACCTTTGACATCCCACTCACAGCAATAGTCACTCAAACCCAGCAAAAAAAACCCAACACACTTGACTCTTTGTTTCTTTCTTGATAAAGGATGCTGGTGGTCAAACTGCCAACATTCCTAACCTCACAGCTGAGATGAACTGGGCAAGGAGCCTGGATGACACTCTTAACACTGCCACAGACAGTAAAACAGAGAGATACAAGGATTATAGAAACAGAAATTGGACCACAGACTCTCTTAACCACTGCAATCACCATCTGGCTGCCTTTCATATGCTGTGGTGTGAGTGAGGGATGTGTGTGCAGGACATAGAGTGAAAAAGACGCAGTGTGTGCCTTTATGTCTCTGAGCTGAACCATTTCAAACGATGAACTTTATCGTCTACATCTCATCCTGTTCCTGAGTCTGTCCATGGAGGCTCTGCTGCCGCTGACAGTTCGCCTACAAGGGCGTTGGTACAAAGAGCCAGGACCTGCACTGTGAGCCTCCCCTGCACCTGTCTGCAGTATCCAGCCCTCAAGTCTGAACTCTGCAGCTATTCTCTACTTTGAGGCACGTTCAGAAACAAATTCATGAGTATTACCGTCCCAGTCCTGTACCATCGGACAGTAATGCCTGGTATATTTTTGAAATTGTACAATCAAACAACTCAAGTATGATTTTTTTTTTTAAAAAGAAAAAAGAAACCTGCTGCAATATATATACATCTAAATATAATCAAAGAGAGACATTAAATATGTAAGACATCCAATATGTTGACTGTACATTTTGAATAAGTATTACACTAAAACATTGTAGACAAACGTTTTAATTAAAAGTATAAAATGGATGTATGCATTGGGAAAGGTCCAGGCAGAGAATCACTTTTATATAAGCCATATTATCAGGCAAGTTGACTATGAACATATTCTTAATTAGAGAAATGGGCTGAAGGGAACAGTTTAAAGGGGGGTTGCATGTATTCTCACACTTGAGCAGTTGAGAAGAACCAAGAGACATGAAGAAGGAAGGCTGCTTAAATTTATTTTTATTTTTTTTTACTGTGAAGCAGCTGCCAACAAGGGCTAACACATTGCTCAATAAAGGTTTGTCTAAATCTAGATTTGAACCTTTTCAATGTTTATTTTTTGTTAATGGATCATCAAATTGCAAAGAAGTAATGAACATTACACATTCTGGCGAAGCATGGCAAAATGAGTGAATCAAAAAAATACAGTATTGTCTTGTGTCACACTCAGTCAGCCACCGGTTAGCCAAGCTTAGCATAAAGACTGAAAACAGGACGGGAAACGGCTAAAGTTAGCTTTTTTGCAAATTAAGCAAATGAGATGCAGTATATCTATGCAGATATAGCATGTTAATTAGCTTTACAGGAGTTGGTAGGCATATTTTGTTGACTTTGGACAGAGCTGGGCTAGCTGTTTCCAGTTTTCTGCTAACGTTAAGCTGAGCTAACCAGCTGCTGGAGATAGCTTCATATTTATCGTACAAATATGACGGTGGCCTCGATCTTCTCATTTAATTCTTGGCTAGAGAGCAAAAGCTTATTAATTAACATATTGTATCTTGTTTGTTTAATCTGTACAAAAATCTTCAGAGGAGCTTTAGGGGCGCTGGTAGGCAGATTTTGTTACCACACCTCTAAATGCCCACTATACTGGCTTTGCAGTCATTTTGGCACTAGTTTGTCAACACTTCTACAGTTCATTCAGCTAAGCTGGAGATATCATACAGCCGTCACAAATTTCTCATATCTCCTACTCGTAATTACAATTACTAAGGGGCTGATTGAAAAAAAATTTTCCCCTTTGGTTGCACATATTTGTATTTACAGTTTATACAATATGATGTGAGTGCTGCACCAGCACAATGGCCTTAAATGATATGTTTGAAATGCAGCGCAGTTATAAAACTGTGATTATTTGCAATAGTTCAAAGAGCTACATACTACATAAAATGTATTGTATTTTTTATCTATCTGCACGCATGTGTTGCAGTTTGGGGATTCTGGAGCCTTCAACCAGGGTCAGCAGCTGCCTATACTGTATGTTTATATGTCCATGGGAGCTCAGTTGAGACCTTGCTCACTGTAAGAGCACGGATGGTTTCTTGTTGTACAGCACAGCTAACATGTGTAACCTACAGTGGACAGCTCAATCAGATTAGTTGGGGCTCTAATGTACTGATGAAGGGAATTTTAATGTTGGCTAAAGAGGGAGAGATGAGACCTGCATGTATCTTTTCCTGCCCATTTTAAACCATGAATGCCATAAGCAAGCAACAGATCCCCAGAGACTGACGGTCATCAATTCAAATCCCAAAATGAGCAGGGATTTACAACCCAATTTTCACCAGTAGCACTGCTTGGACAATTAAAAGGTTTAAAAAAGTAAATGTTTCTAACCAAATAACATTTTAATCTGCACTCCTGCTACCTGAAGTGAAGCCTCTCCGCCAGCAGAGGGTGCTAAATCACACTGATTCTCTATGAATAGCAACCAGGTGAGACAACCAAAGTTGCAGTGAGTTTCCACAGCACTACATACTTATATAATTACCATCCATAAATATTTATAGTCTACCAAACAAAGCAAATTATGGAAAATGAGTCAATCATCCTAGCATTTATGTGCGAGGCACATGCCCCCACTCATTATCCTCAGCACCCACTGTTGAACTGTAGTGTGGCTGGGTGTCATTATGACAGGTGACAGTATCAGAGGTTAAAGGTCAAATGCCTGGGTATAAACAGCTGGAGGGATAATTAAAATCCACAGGCTGTCAGAGGGGGCCTGTCTGGGCTCGTACCCACCACCAAGAAGACATGGTTGTAAAACAACACACTGCGTGTTTGATCTGCTGTGGTGGAGTTCACACTGTCTGGCCTTTTGATGCTTTGATCCCGGTGAACAGATCTCAGTAAATTCTGCTGTGTTTGTGTGTGCGTGTGAGAAATAGTGTGAGTGTGTGTCTTTGTACCAATAAATGTATGTATAGAGAGATACAGTATATTGATTGTGTGTATTTTTAATGTTGGTTTGTGTGCGTCATAATCCTAATCAATTTATGTATTTCTGTAATTATTCTTACACGTATATCAGTGTGTGTGTGTGTGTGTGTGTTACGTGACAGGCTTCTCACCTAACAGCTCCGCCCCCTGCCGTGCAGTCACTGCTCACAGTACAGTCGTTGCCAGAGCAACCAGGATCAGGAAAAACAACATGAAACACTTTAAGAACCATGTCAGCGAGAGAAAGGCAGGAGAGTGAAAGAGATTATCTCATTTCCTTCACCACTTGTTATGCAATTGGAGGTTTTCCTCTCAGCCTGTAGGGGGCAGCAGAGACGATGTCAACAGAGTGCACGTAGAAGCAAAAAGTTCACACACCACCTGCGACAATAGATCTGTCATCTCCATCATAATGAGATCAGCAATAGGACCAAAAATTGTCCTATTTTCAGTAAACACTGAATTATCTTACATGTTAATGTCTTACATGTACACCTTATAATTCACAATTGTCAACTTATAAAATTGAGTAAAATATATTTTTTTATTGGCATCACTGATGATAAGCCCTTAACATAACAGGTTTTCTAAAAAATATATAGTGTATCTCTTTTTAAAGCTCCTTATTCAATCATGTATATCTGACTAAGACATAACAAATGTTTTCATCCAGGTGGTTGGGATGTCAGACTCCATTGATGTTGTACTGTGAGGAGAGTTGTGTAAGTATTTGCTGGCATCTTTAGATGATAATAAAGATACAACAGATAAAATTTGGCCAGATGTTTCCTAGTATGAGAGGAATTTCCGTACTGGCACACTATAGCCATTCATAAATATGCCTCATGCACGACAGGGCTGTCACTTCAAACAGTCGGGGCCTCTGTGTGTGTGTATGTGTGTTTCCATGTGTGAAGGAGCTTATGAGAGTGGCCTGTGTGCATATCTGTTAGTATGCGAGAGAAGCGTGTTTATACTGTATGTGTTTCTGGAAATGCAAATGTTTGCATTTTAGTGTATATTACAGTTATTAATGCAGTTATTATGTTGTCTTCTGTTTATCTTCGTTTGGACATCTTTTCTTTTGGCTGCCTTCAGGGGAGGGTCAGAGGCCACAATCAGAAGTGGTACATTATTCAGTTTATAACTCAAGGATGAATCAAACAGGTCAGAAAGGGTCTCTAACTCGCTCTGCCCCCAATTGCTATTCAAGGAACATACCATCATAGCAAGGCAGCCCAACGCAGTGATTACCTGTCACACAAGCCTCTGCAGGTGGATTTTCCTACTGTCCACTTTCAGCCTTCAAAAAGGAAAAATACATTTAATAATGTGAGGGGCCCTTGTGGCCTAGGGGCTGAGGTGGCGACCATGAATGGGCATCCCTGGTTTGCATCCGGCCAGGAACCTTAGTTGCAGGTCATTCCTCATGTTCCCTCATTTCTGGTCATTTCTCTACTGTCAGTTGTAAAATTAAGGCATCAAAAGGCCCAAAATATAATTAGATAAATATAGAATTATATATATATATATTATATAATTCTATAATATATATCCTATACTATAGATATATGATATGCTTAGTTAAATGTTAATAAGTGAACAGTGCGTAATTTGTAGTAAATGGGTTAAAACATTTATGATTTTCTAAACTACACAAGAAATAATGTGTCAGCAGATAACCACACTTGATGATGGTATTAATACATGCAATGATTAAGGAATTCACAGGGCACACCAGCTTCTGGAGGCCAAGTATCGGATGTGGTTCTCTAAGGAAAACAGAGGTGAAGGGACCATCAGCCTCTGGAACAAACCCAGGGTAATCCAAACACATAAACAAACGTTATTCTTCAATTTTTGCTTTGGTCCTCCACCAGGCTAGGATCAATAGCCCCAAACTGACCACATCGCTTCATTCCACCCAGAAAGTATTCAATCCTAATATAAATTCTCACAATGACATCCGGGACTTTTACGGTATTAGTTGTGTGTGGGCTTCCCGAAACCTCCAAGCACTTTTTGTTTCATTTTTTCCATGAAATCATATGGAAACTGCACTCATCCCATGAGAAGGAGTCACTGACCTGTACTGTACTTTTCACCACAGTTTCACATTACAGAGGTAAGAAAAAACAGTTTATTAACCCTGAAAGCAGCATGAGTAAGCTTCCTTCACTCACAAAAGTATAAAAATAGTTTGCAGAATGAATGCAGAATCCAGTAGCAACATAGCTGCAAGTTTATCATTCATCTCTTCTTTGAAACCCATGAAAGAAACCACCTAGTGACAGAAAGGCACGTACAAATGTCTAAGATAAAGTTCAGGTGCTGGTTATGGAGACTGGCAGAAAATCTTATCTATGGGCAGGACACCAAAACCTAAAACAATGAAATACAAACAGCAACAAGTGAGTGCTCCATCCAGTGAAAGCTATACTCACCTATGTAACATCTTTCATCTCTATTATTCTTTTTGAGCCATCTGGTGTAATATAATAAGCATGGAATGCAAACTTTAAAGCTGCACTAATCAATATTTTTATATTTACAATGGATCAAATGACTATGTGTAATGTGAAAGGGGTTGCTCATAGTGACGAATGCACAGAGAATTATGACCCAACTCTGAAGTTCCTGTAAGCTCTACTGAGCTTTAAAGCGTCTTTGAGATCATTGTTTTGATTTACAGGTCCACAACTTTACTGTTTTGATTCAGTCTCAGGCAGAAGCTGTTTTCAGCAAAAAAGCTCCGATAAACCCACTGTACTGTTTGCTGCCTGCCCGGCACCAAATGGCAGAGGGACAACTAGCAACTAGCTAACAAATATCTGATGAACATAGTGGAGCATTTAGCAACTAAACAGCCAGATATTTTTCTCAGGAGTTGACTGAGAGCAAAACAGAGCTACAAGGAAAGTGAATATAGAATACATTCATCGGGTGAACGAAACTTTACTCCAAATTAAGGCTAATGTTGCTACAAGCTGGATGTGTAAATAGGCAATTGTTTTCTAAAATTTTAGCTATAACAACTTTATAAGGTGATAATGTGTCCCTGTTGTGTTTACAGCTTGTTCTGCTCTCTCAAGTGGCAAAAAACTATTAATGCTGCTTTATTTCTGCACTTTTAATCCAAAAATTCCCCCAGAATTCAAATGGTTACCTCTGTTGTCATTTGAGGTTTCAGCTTGAGAGGAAGTACATTTTCAGCAGGAGGCATGTGAAGAGTATTCATTACCTACATGTCAGCCAGGCTCACTTGTAATTATGACATGCAGTTACCTACAGATGTCACCTACAGGATTGATTACTTGATTGATTGCTTTAAATATAGATTATGTAGTGTGCAAAAATTGTGACCTCCAAAAGTGTAACATTGCGCTATCACAACACAGGTTGGAACAGCCTCAGTTAGCCAGTCCATGAATCAAACCCACAGGCGCAGGTAATTTGAATAGTTGGAGGTGACACAGAAATCTTACAGTTTATATAACCAGATTTAACGTGTCAGGAAAAGGGCGAGCAAGTTGCCTGGCCCAGCAGCTGAACCGCTGCAATTCCTAAAAAAATATTTAGATGTTTCCAGGGATCCGTAGCCATTGCAAGCGTTAGGTAAATCACAGGTGTTCTTCATCGTTAGGGTATGTAGCTGTGTGCAAAATGAAGAGGGAGCACACGTGCATATAGACACATCCTACTATCTAACATGCAGCCATGCACGCACACAGGATCTCCAACACGAAACACAGGCATGCCACAGAACACCTGACAGGTGCAGGCGTGGTCTGCTGCAAGACACGCTATCTTGACACGCTAACTCATTCTTAAATCTGAGTTACGTGCCTGAGGCTGAGTGCTAAGCACCCTAGTTTACTCTCTGAAGCCTGTTCCTCTTCCAGTCCTTGTCTCTGGGCACACCCTCTTCCGACTGTAGACCGACTTCTGTCATTCTGTTCATAATGGAGCTGCTAAGAGGCCTGAGAATGTGTGCTTGTCTGATGAGTAATGGACTTATTAGCTGTGTCAAAAACATGCCACCAATCCCATGATCAGTATGTATTATCTGTTGTCCTGCAGGTGTCTGTTTAAGAAGCCACTGCATGAGGCTTTTTCAGAAGCACTGATCCTTCAATCAAGACCTGACATTACAACACTGGTTAATCTGACATTTTTTCTGCACACTGTAATTGGTTGTTCTACTGTGTTTGAGAATGTGTTTTTGTGCAGATCCCTCTGAGGCACACATGCAAACTCAGAGAAGCCCAGTGTAGGCAACAAACGAATGGTTAAAACGCACATAATGGTTTAATGTAAAAATTCATATAACCATGACTGCAAGAGTTAGAAAAGCCTAATTTATTTACCGTGTGAATGACACACGCATGATTTTATTCTCCTCAGTAGTCCCTCTTGGCGGACTTTACATTGATACAATCACATCTGTCAAGAATGCATATCAAAATGCTGCCAAACGCTTAGCTTCACAGGAAAGTTGCACTTGATTGGCATTGTTATGGCAGAATTGAAGAGAAAAATCGGAGAGGGCGGATTAATGGCAACACGCTGTGTAAACTCCCCTGGCCTAAGGCACTTGGTCTCTATACACCTTGGCTTCCTCTGTCATTTACAAGCTGTTCGCATGCACGCAGCAGAGCCAAGAGTGTGAAAAACCGGATGAGCAAGTCCACAGCTCTCTTGTTTTTTAGGAAAAAAAAAAAAGTGCATTGCCTCCGGTTGCAGAGTTGCCTTGCGTGAGGACAGCAGCTTTATCTTTTTAGACCTATCGACCTCCTCACCTGGCCTGTGGCAGCAGCACTTTTACAACTTGCTTTTTTTCTTTTTACAGCCTTAGAGGCATACAAATGATCAATGACAGACATAAACATATATTCTACGTATGCCTCTGACTCACTTGGAGCATCTTACCATGAGAGGTGCATCTCTGCACAGTGATCAGCAATACAAAAAATAAAACCTCCAACCCTGGCAGTGTAAGTAAATGTAGCCAGTACCTCAACTTAGTGCAAATCTGGTAAAAACAAACAAACAAACAAAAAAACTTTAGTACATACTTACATATATAGGCTCCTGGGACAGAGGCTGTTGAAATAAATTAGATTCTAGAAAAGGCCTGTATGTTTGTAAAGTAATGCTTATATTAGCTACATCCAAAAAGCGGGAAACCATGAACCAGTGATGTCCTAGTATTATAATGAAGACAAAAGTGCTTTACCTGTTCCACATTAGCACTCTGAACTTCAATGACATGTTTACTTGTATGTCTTAGATGCTGAACTACAATTCCCTTTTGCTCTATGTAATATACAAATATCAATATTTGGCAAATTGGTCATAACAAGACACTTCAAGTCATCATAACATCTATTAGCCTGTTTAGCCTATTGGTGAACACTGATTAATGTTTGGAAATTGACTTCACTTCACATCACATAATTTTCCTGTCAGCAACATAATAGCAGCACTTTACACAGACTTGCTCTATGATTTAAGAAAATAATATTATTGCTATAATGACGTTTTGTTCCTACAGTCTTCACGCTCTTCAAAACAAATGCAAGTTGTAACGTCTCCTGTCAACACTGTTTGGCTTTGCAATGGCAGTTAATCGCCTGTGTCTGCTTTCCAGTTACCTGTTGTGTGAAACTGAGGACTTGTTGATGTTTTGGGGCCAGAACCACAGCTGGGTAACTGTGATGGCATGCAGACCAACCACTAAATCAACAGATGGCATTCATGTGGGCAACAGATCTGTTTAAGACACCTGGAGCGTTCAGGTTTAACCTTGTGTTTGTTTAATCTCAGTACAAATCACTTTTATTGTCAGGGCTGATACATGCTGCTGACACTGGTGGAGACAAATGGACACACACACACACACACAGCACAGTATCACAAACAGTTGCTTTTGGCCCAAGCAGACTGTGAGTTTTCTGGCATGATAGTGGTATCTATGATGGTGGAATTTCCAAGTGGCCTGCTTTCGAAAACAGGCTGATAATTCAATTAGAGCTTGGCAACCAATGTGCAGACACCAGTAGCATTACGAAATGAGTCCCACCATAACAAAGGTCTTGCTTAGACAGCAGCTGTGTGGAACTGGCTGGAGAGTGGCATGGAGACTGGAATCTCGTGCCCTTTTTTGAACCGTTATTTATCCAACAGCGGAATTCACAGATTTACACAACTGCTGGCCTGAACACCAGGGGGATTTTTTTGGTCATTTTCTCTTTCTAAGATTGTATTTCTCCTCTTTACATGCACTAAATACTACTGAACCTTTCTCATAGCATGCAATAGTGTTGTAATAAATTACTGAATGTTTCTTTTTTACCTTCCAGGCAATGGTTGTCCTGTGAAAACCAACTTGCAGAGACTTGACACCTGCTTGATCAAGGCACTCCTTTTGTGAATTTATCTTGTTTAAATTTTCAGCAAACCTACCTCATTGACACAATAATTAAAACACAGTACATGAAAGATATAAAAAAATGGATAATGTGAATTTGACAGTAGCAAAAATGTCTCAACAAATATAAACAGTGCATTACTAACAGCATGTCTTTGAACACCCCAGTCTAAAAAAAACACCACCTACCTGCCCAAGTTCCCAAATGGTATCCAATTACATGTCAGGCATTGTTAAATTGTTATCAACACTACTACTTTCTCATTATTTCTGTAAGCATTAGAGCATTTTATTCTTATTATTTCACAATCTGTTGACTGGGAAGAAGACCAAATATGTAAAAGCCAACTAAGCTTTCCCCATGACTGGCTAATAAAAATACTAAATGGATGTTTAGATTTGGTTCAGCAGCAGTCTAAACATATGTGGCTTTGATAGGAATTTACAGGTGCAGGAGGAACATCTGCGCCTGTAGATTTTTTCAATTGTTTTCTTTTTGTATGTGTATGTGTGTTCCCCAAGAGAGGAAAACTGGGGTTATAACACATGGCTTATGATCTTCATCCATATATTTGCATAGTATTTGTTTATATATTTATCTTTAATTGTATTTTATGTATATTATCCACAGTATCATTATTCTTGCACTGTTTTTAGTTTTTAATCACCTTACATTTGCACAACCTGCACTGTTAATCACCTTACATTTGCATTTATTCCAATTAGCACCCACTATGTCACAGTGACAACTCTCTGTAGTAGTTCTGGTGGTTAGACTTTGACTTCACAGCTGTGTTCTTGTGTGTATTGGTGTTTTTGCATTTAAGCTACCAGATGTCCATCCATCCATCCATCCATCCATCCATCCATCCATCCATCCATCTATCTATCTATCTATCCATCCATCCATCCATCCATCCATCCATCCATCCATCTATCTATCTATCTATCTATCTATCTATCTATCTATCTATCTATCTATCTATCTATCTATCTATCCATCCATCCATCCATCTATCTGACCACCTGTGATTACGTCAGTCCTGTGCCAGTTCCACTCGTTCAAGAAGGCATTGGGATATGGCCAAAAACATTGGGAATAAGTATGTTAGGCTTGAGTTTACAATTTTTATCACAGTATAAACTGAAATAGTTCCCACAAAAAACGTACTATACGAGAGTTATTAGAGAGTTGAATTCATGACGTCACATCCGGGCTAGCCTGCGTTCCACTGGCTTCTGTAACTTAATGCAATCTCTCATTCCACGTTTCTTTCATTGATCTTTCGGAAAAAATTAAGCCTGTTCCTGGAGTTTACTTTGCATATTCTAAGACAAATCAGCATCCACTACAGTAGTATCTATAATAAATTGAAACCTTCATGATTTTTAGTTAAACAATGTTTACTTTGTGAGCACCGAAAAAACTACAGCTCCCATCTTCCCATCAGCTCCCATCAGCTTGCATCTTCAAGTTTTGTCCGTATCTATAAAATTTGCCAAAGCTCTCTTCTAAAGTAATCTTTTCAACGTTCTTCTTGTAATCTTAGCTGTCTAAAAACTTCTATAATAGTTTCAAAACTATTTTGAACCCCCCCTTTCAATCTTGTTCATTGAAAAAGTACAATACAACTTCATTGGTGTAAGAGTATTTGACATATTTTAAGACATCATTTAATTTCAGTATAGCCATGTTGGTTAATATCAGAAAATTATACAACGGATGAAAGCCTTAATGTTTTTATGTTCAGATGTTGAAGGTGTGACGATAAACATTTTCTTTAGTGAATGCATAACATGTACAGTGGGGCAAAAAAGTATTTAGTCAGCCACCAATTGTGCAAGTTCTCCCACTTAAAAAGATGAGAGAGGTCTCCAATTTTCATCATAGGTATACCTCAACTATGAGAGACAAAATGAGAAAAAAAAATCCAGAAAATCACATTGTAGGATTTTTAAAGAATTTATTTGCAAATTATGGTGGAAAATAAGTATTTGGTCAATAACAAAAGTTCATCTCAGTACTTTGTTATATACCCTTTGTTGGCAATGACAGAGGTCAAACGTTTTCTGTAAGTCTTCACAAGGTTTTCACACACTGTTGCTGGTATTTTGGCCCATTCCTCCATGCAGATCTCCTCTAGAGCAGTGATGTTTTGGGGCTGTCGCTGGGCAACACGGACTTTCAACTCCCTCCAAAGATTTTCTATGGGGTTGAGATCTGGAGACTGGCTAGGCCACTCCAGGACCTTGAAATGCTTCTTACGAAGCCACTCCTTCGTTGCCCGGGCGGTGTGTTTGGGATCATTGTCATGCTGAAAGACCCAGCCACGTCTCATCTTCAATGCCCTTGCTGATGGAAGGAGGTTTTCACTCAAAATCTCACGATACATGGCCCCATTCATTCTTTCCTTTACACGGATCAGTCGTCCTGGTCCCTTTGCAGAAAAACAGCCCCAAAGCATGATGTTTCCACCCCCATGCTTCACAGTAGGTATGGTGTTCTTTGGATGCAACTCAGCATTCTTTCTCCTCCAAACACGACAAGTTGAGTTTTTACCAAAAAGTTCTATTTTGGTTTCATCTGACCATATGNAAAAGTGCCCTGAGATAACTTTGTTATGATATGGCGCTATATAAATAAAACTGAACTGAATTGAATAGAATACAATAAAAATACAGCTCGTATAAGATATGTAAACCTAAGCATTATACAGCTATCATAGATACACATATATATAAACCTACATATAAAATGTATACATACAAATATTACTAAGCTAAAATAATAATATCCATCCTCAAACACAATATATTTCAACAGTTAATACAAACACCATTAAAATGCTAGCTGCTAAACAGTCTACACAAACTCTGTTATGCTAGATTACACAGCACAAAATGCTAGCTGCTACACAACGAATGAACATCTGACATGCTGTCACACTGTGTCTGCTGTCATTTACCCTCAGCTGCCACATGAGGTGACTACTTCAACAGCTAAGATGTCAAATATACACCTGATGTAATCAGATGGTCTTCTCTGGTACAACTTGAAACAGTGTCATATTAAGGGGCCTACAGCTCATTTTTGCTCCTGAGGCCCTTTGCAGGTTTATTCAGTCCTGCTCATCACCATGTCATTGTGTGAAGGCCTAATGTGTCCATACACGTCACAAGAGAGACAATTTATGGATAATTCCAAAATGCTTGTTAACTGAAGGCTTTCATTCCCCAAAATATCTTCAATTATCTTCAAGCAGGATGTTGTATTATCCAGTGTAACCTGGTGAAATGAGGCTGAGATAAATTATTCTTTTATGTTTGAAGTTTGATTGACTCATTATGGAGCCTTCATGTCCCCAACTATCTGGGTGAGATCTTGCGTGGAGCCCCAGATCGAGGGAGATTATCAGTGGTCTTGTATGTCTTCCATTTTCTAATAATTGCTCCCACAGTTGATTTCTTCACACCAAGCTGCTTACCTATTGCAGATTCAGTCTTCCCAGCCTGGTGCAGGTCTACAATTTTGTTTCTGGTGTCCTTTGACAGCTCTTTGGTCTTGGCCATAGTGGAGTTTGGAGTCTGACTGTTTGAGGTTGTGGACAGGTGTCTTTTATACTAATAACGAGTTCAAACAGGTGCCATTAATACAGGTAACGAGTGGAGGACAGAGGAGCCTCTTAAAGAAGAAGTTACAGGTCTGTGAGAGCCAGAAATCTTGCTTGTTTGTAGGTGACCGAATACTTATTTTACCGAGGAATTTACCAATTAATTCATTAAAAATCCTACAATGTGATTTCCTGGATTCTTTCCCCCCATTCTGTCTCTCATAGTTGAAGTGTACCTATGATGAAAATTATAGGCCTCCCTCATCTTTTTAAGTGGGAGAACTTGCACAATTGGTGGCTGACTAAATACTTTTTTGCCCCACTGTATATGTGGTGTTATGTGTGCATGGCTGCTAATGTGTGTATCACCAGGTGTATTGACTGGAGGTGGAACACAGCCTGTGTGGGTGGGCAAGAAACATTCCACTAATAAAAATGTTTGATTTACAGTCCATCATAGAAATCAGGCAACATCAACAGGCCGTGCTGGCGTTTCATCGTGTCTCTTTGATGGATTCATCCTGAGGGAACGGTGGCATTTCCTCAACAGTTAGATCTATAAATTTCCAAATGAAAGTAAATCAGTGCTGCCAGTCTTTTAGATGTTAATGGTTTTGCTAGAGCAACACGAAAGAGGTTTTTTCAATACTGTTCTTTCCTTCTTTCTTGCTTTCTTTCATTCTTTTGTATCTATTCACACATGGATTCACACATGCACAATAAGAGTAAAGCACACACATAGAGAGAGTGTGCCCATAACAGTTAAGATAACAACAGAGCAGTGCCTGCTGGGCCATGAAAGTTGTTGAATAAAACAACAGCATGTAATTAACCCATGGCGCTGCTCTCAATGATATTTATGTTTTGTATTCAACCCTTCGTTACCGTAATGTAGGTTACATTCCACACTGTGCGCACATTTCTCTGTTGCATAACTGTGAATCATACACACTCATACTCTCGCTGTTGACTCATACAGCATATTGAAGGGTGAAAGTTGTACTGATGTTTTTTGTTGTTGTTGTTGTTGTTGTTGTTTTGAAAGAAGCAGCCAATTGCTGATATCTTGTGCCTAAATGTATATAATTTCAATGTGTAAAATTTTATAATTTTTACCTTTGAGATATTTTTGAGAAACTAATCTCTAGCAATGTTTTTGGGACCCAAGCCTCCTGGATGGGTCAACCAAGGCAAGTTATGGGGATTCAGAGAGACCTGTTATCCTCTATAGTGCTACTAAGAGACCTCAATGGCCATGTTTCCCATGAGGAATAAAGCCATGCAAAAGGTTTTTGTTTAAATGTTGTGTCCAAACCCAGCTTTTGAATAATAGCAGTGATGGAGGTTGTCAAGCTGAGCCTGTTTGACATGAGCTGACTGCTTTAAATACTGTTGAGCTGTCATGGATGACACATATTTGCAATGTCACATGTATATCGTGGAACAATGGCTTTGGATTGGCAAAGAGGGCGGTGGTCCCCATTGTCAAACAAGAGTCTAAAGCCATGGTAGAGCCTCTGTGAGGCTGTAGACTCGGTACTTTGAGATGAATGTTAACATCAGCATGCTCACATGCAATGACAATGCTAACATGCTGATGTTTAGTAGGTATGTTTACCAAGTTTGGTTGATGGGAATGCCATTAGTTTAGCAGGTATTTGATCATAAACCAAAGTATTGGACAAAGTAAAACGTTGCCCTGATGATAGCACAGGAGGAAAAGTCAGGAGATCACAAACGTTAATACAATTCATCCAGAGAGAGATGAACCATGAATTTTTGGGACCCAAAAATGTGTTTCAATCCATCCAGTAGATGTTAAAATATTACACAGGATAAGTGAAAACCTTACTAGCGATAACATGTATAGCCGCATGTCATCATTCAACCGCTGGTTGTCGAGGTGGTGTCCAGGTAATGATGTGGGCTTTGTAGATAATTGGCGGACTTTCTGGAGAAGACCTGGTCTGATTAGGAGAGATGGCATTCATCCAACTTTGGATGGGGCCGCTCTCATATCTAGAAATCTGGCCGACTTTATTAGTGGCCCAAAGCCGTGACTGCTCAGAGTTGAGACCAGGAGGCAGAGTCGCAGTCCTACACGCTTCTCTGCGCTTCCACAGTTACCCAGCCTAAACTCCATAGAGAGGGTGTCTGCCCCCCGACCACTTAAATTCTTTAAATCAAAAGCAAACAGAGGAGGAG